>JAVTVY010013969.1:0-52290 GCA_036873755.1 Hanleya hanleyi
AACACCGTACCAAGTCGGGATCCGCGCCGCGCACCAGGGCCCGGCCCACCTCCGGTGGCGCGCTGCGTAATACGCGCAGGGCCGGCGCCTGCTTGCGTATCCGTGCAGACATGATTGTGACGGCTAGAGTGGGTTTGTCTTCTTCTTTTATTTGGGTGTGTACACCGTCTGCACCTCTCCGGGGAAAATGTGGGTGCGCAATCGAAGGGTCGAGGGGGTGTCTTGTTTCAAGTCGATGAGTAGATACCCGTGAGCTCCTTAGGTAGCATCTTCAAAGGCTTCTCGTACAAAGGCCGTGTTTTTAGGGTACATCTGTTGGGCCAGGTGCATAATTTGGGAAGCGTCTCTGGGGTTTTTGAATAACACCACATACTAAGCATTCAAACTAATGTTCCTGTGCTCTTTGTTCTTACTGAAGAGATTCTGCACGATGTAGATGATGCTCAACCGACGATGATGGCTTCCTTTGGTAAAGAGACGGGTGATTCGACTGTCCGTTTCCGTCATGAGATCGTCCACCACGACCAACGTGTCTTCTGGGATGTCGTCCTCAGGGGGTAATCCTTCCACTAAGGTGAGTCCCAGGAGACGTGCCAGTTCCTCGTACGCTGGTTGCCAAGCTCCATAACACCACAGGATGCGAGCTACGGAAGGTGAAATGAGGGCTGACCCGTGTTGGATGAGGCGTTGAACGAAGTGTGTTTTTCCCGACCCTGTCGGTCCAGCGATGAGACACGTGAAAGGATGCTGCCACCGAGGATCCATAGTTTTTATGAGGGTGATTTAGGGTTCGGATCGTACCGGGGGTTCGTAGTGGAACGGTGGGTACCGTTGCCGTGGTAAACGTGATTCACCGGAGTCCACTCTAAATGTTTTTAGCGTCGGTGTACTGGGTGAGGGGTGTCTCAGGGTAGACGGAGGCTGGTGATCAGGTCGAGTCGTAGTAGTAGTAGTAGTAGTAGTAGTAGTAGTAGTAGTAGTACGGGGCGTCGTATAGGGGTGTCTCTGGGTTGATACGACGGGAGGCTGGCGGTGAGGTGACGTCGTGGATGGGGTCGGTCGCGTCGTAGGAGTCGTAGTGGTGGTAGAAGATGGCGTAGGAGTCCTAGTGGTGGTGGTGGTGGTGGTGGAAGTGGATGATTGAGGTGGAATTGTTGGACGAAGGGTGTTGAAACAGGATATCACGTACGCCAAATCGTAGAACACGCCTCCAAATAAGGTACCCAGAAGCACTACTAGACACACTACAGTACCGACTTGTGCTTTTCGAGTCCGTAACAGTAAGGGTAGATGTGCACTATCCATGGTACAGCCCTACACTGAAGGATGGAGGTGATAGGGGTTAGAATTTATAGGCGTTTCATGTCACGGCCTGACACCCAGGAATTAAACGAACGGAGCCAACCTTGCCATTTGACGAAATGATAGGGGATGCCACGTCGACGTTCCGTTTTCAAAATCTTTTCCACCGTGTAGTAGTCTTTCGGTGTTTTCACGACGGGTTGTAATTCTGCCTCGTAAAACGTGCCTTGCAGTGTTTCTCCTTGTAGATCTTCCAGTTGATAGACGTGTGGCTGTCGAGGTTTATGGCGAACGATGACAAAGTGCTCGTCACTCCAGTTGGGCGAGTAACTTTTCTCAAATTGTCCTTTCACTTTACTGATCCGTACCACATCTCTTGTAACGGGGTGACGTGAGTGGTGGTGGTAGTGGTGGACTGAGTGAGTACAGCGTACCACGCACTTGATGTTCGTTGCGTTCTGTCATATCGAGGGGAGCTCGCTGGATACTGCGATGATAGGCTCGATTGTACCCTTGGACCAGTTGAGGTAGTACATCGATGTACCGTCGGGTGTTTTGGGCAGTAAAATACTTGTACATTCGTCCTTTGAAGGTCCGATTGAATCGTTCCACCAGAGGCTTTGGTCTCGTTGTACGTATGGAAGAAAAATACCTTCTGTTTCTTAAGAAAGGCTTGAAAGGGTCGGTTGAGAAATTCTGTGCCTTCATCCGTTTGCAAATAGAGGGGTTTGCGCCCCGTCTTGAAAATCTGCTGGAACGCCCGTACCAGATTCTCTCTTGTTTTGGTGCGAATGGGTAGTACCCATGCGTACTTGGATAAAATATCGATACAGGTCAACATGTACCGATGTCCATCATTGTGAGGTGCAAATCGACTCATATCCACTAAATCAGCCTGCCATTGTGCGTCTATGCCTCCTACGATGACTCGGTTACGGCGAAAATGTCGTCGGGCTGCTCGATGTAAACTATAAGTGTCTTGGGTTTTTAACCAGTCTCGAACTTCAGTTCGACTGATGCCTTGGGAATGGGCAGCTCGAGCGAGCGCTCCCACAGCGCTATACGCGGCTGGACTGGTAGGGTTGTAATACAAATCGGTTAACACCTTGTTCACTGTAGATGCTGACCCCTTTTTCCCCTTAGTAGGATAGAGGCACCACCACACTGTTCTAACCGGGGAAAAAAAGAATCATCTCTACCACTTCGTAGGTAGACACCGACTCCCACGTGCATGAAATCGACTTCGGGCTCTTTTCCCTGTAACAACCGTGTCAATAGAGTCCATCCTGCTAGGGTTAAACATAGCTTCACCTCTCGGGGATGTTCTTCGATGAGCTGCAGTTCATGGTCATAGACGATGAGGATGACGTCAGGCGTGAGTTGGAAGAAGGCAAGCTCCGCTCCGTGCGCTGCCATAGTGGTGAATGACAAAACACCGACGAGGCAAATGTGTATATATCGATTCTTGCCCTTCGTGAAAGTCCGTGATGACTCGTCAGTAAAAAAACCCTAGTGCGTAGCCGTACACGTTATAGGTGCGCACCTCTCTCTATCCGTACCCGTATACGTTCTAGTTTTTATTCCACCCTCACCCTTCGTGAAAGTCCGTAATGACTCGTGAGTAAAAACCCCTAGTCCGTAGCCGTACACGTTATAGGGTTTTTTTTCGCACCTCTCTCTATCCGTACCCGTATACGTTATAGTTTTTATTCCACCCTCACCCCTCGTGAAAGTCCGTGATGATTCGGGCTGTAATGTTTTAATCTGCAATCATTTAACCTGGGAATTGGCCATAGACGAATTTTCGTGCAAAATATGTGGATTGAGAGTTAACCCAGGAAGGGTGGTCGCACGCACGTGGGCATAGGCACCAATCAGCGATGTGTACATCGACTCTCATGTTATTAATACACGCAATCATTTAACATGGAAATTTCCACTAGACGAATTTCGTGTAAAATGACGGGATTCTGGCGTAACCCAGGAAGGATGGGGGCCCCCACTATTGGCCAATGAGTAGACCCGAATAAGAGCCAATGAGATGGCTATAAAAAGAGCCAATCCGCTATCCCTAAAAAGAACCAATGAAGCCAGTATCACCGAGGTTGAAACAACCAATGAAAATCACCTGTATGTCAGTATAAAGCCAGCGGGAACGTGGTGAGCGGCATTCCAAAACCTTTCACCGTACTGTGAACACGTATATACATATTGAAGAAGAAGAAGATGAACCGCGTGGCCAAGATGTCAACAACAAAGGCTTCGGGAAGAATGGCCCAAATACAACGGGAGATTGCCCGGCGGCAAAGGGCGGCCATGGTGAAAGCTATAAAGGACTTTTGGTTGCAAGAAATTACAGGATGGTGCAGGCACATGGACGACAACAACAACAACGTCAATCCGGGGGCAGCCCAGAATCTTCGGACCCTGATCATGACCGCAAGAACAGTGGGGGACGAGGCCTGGCTGGTCCACCTCAAAAACGCCATGGAGGAAATGCACCCACCACCACCACCAACACAACAACAACAACAACAACAACAGCAAGTCCAGCCAGAATTTGTGGATATCGGGGAAATACCACCAGCCCGCTTCATACAAGACATGCCCATTTCTGCGCACCATGATGACGGACAACAACACCGGTACACATTGGAGCCCTACAGCTATTTTTCCGTCAGCGATATGTAAGGAGTAGACAGGAAAACTCCCCCTGAAGAAAACAGGGTCAACAAATTGACTTCAACGGCCCTTTTCAGGGCCAACCAATTGTTGTCGAAAGAGAACTTCTAACTTGGCACATTCAATTCAAATCACAGGTCCTACATCATGCCCTCTATATTCTATAGTATTACCAAACTCCAACACCAAAAAACAATCCCTGCCCCGTCAACGGCCCTTTTCAGGGCCAACCCCTTACTTCCAACACACAGGGGTTTTTTTCTCAGTGTTTTAGGGCTAACCCATGCAAAAATTTGGTGCAAAATGAGCGGAATGATTGCAGATAACATTACAGCCCGAATCATCACGGACTTTCACGAAGGGTGAGGGTGGAATAAAAACTAGAACGTATACGGGTACGGATAGAGAGAGGTGCGCACCTATAACGTGTACGGCTACGGACTAGGGGTTTTTACATTTTAACATGGAAAATTTAGACTAGGTGAATTTGGTGTAAAATGAAGGGATTCTGTCGTGACTCAGAATGCATTGGGGTAATATTATAAAGATAGAAATGGACTTTAACGTGGAAATTGATGTGTTATTTACCTATTGTTACCTAGGTATGTGTGCATGTGCAGGAGTTGGTGTTATTTTTTTTATTTTGTGCTTTGAGTTTACAAGTTTCCTCTTTCGGAAAGATGGGTTGGCCCTCAAAAGGGACTTTGGAAGATGTAAGGGATTACATCGTTGGGGACAGGTGGGATTGTCTTCTCACAATACACACCGGGCATGCCAACGCTATGAGTTCACACACTAGGGGGTTGTAATCGTCCGGAAGCTCTGGTAATCGGGCATGTCGGTGTATACAGGCTATACACAAGGCTTGATGCCCACAGGGGAAAATGGCGTATTTGGCGAAGTGATTACAGCATTCCACGCAGCGTAAATAGTGTGCTGCTTGGCATTCTGTGTTGGGTGCCAGTCTTCTTTCTATTGCGGTAGCGTAGTGGATGACCTCTTCAATTTGTTCCTTTTGTTGTCCCCTTATGTTTCTGTCTCTTTTTTTTGTATTTTCTGTCTCTTTTTCTGTGTTTTCTTGAGTCTTTCTTCTTCTTCTTGTGCTCTTTTCCTTCTTCTTGTTCTTGTTCCTCTTCTTCTTCTTCTTCTTCTGTTCTTGTTCTTGTTCTTGTTCTTCTTCTTCTTCTTCTTCTCCTTCAACTTGGAGGCTTTGTTCTTCATGTTGTTGTTGTTGTTTGTAGATATCTTCTAGCACTCGGTCCATTTCGTCAAATCGTTGGTATTCGAGTGCCGTAAGATCCGGTGTCGCTCCTGGGGGGTCACTAAGATCCGGTGTCGCTCCTGGGAGGTCACTAAGATCCGGTGTCGCTCCTGGGGGGTGTTCATTATCGCCGCCGCCCTGTGGTTGTTCTTCATCTTTAAATAAGTCTTGTATAATATCATCCAGCCATGGCTCATCATGTACCATATCGATGTTCCCGAATAGTTGTAGTTCATCATTTATCATGAAGTCTGGTAACAGGTTGTCAATATCCATGGTTTCACCTTCAGCCATGATGTAATTGTGAATGAATCAGTAAATACTGCGCGCTATTTATAGTGTAACGCGCGGACGTCAGCGTAATCTTTATATCACATCTTTGCGCTGGCCTAGGCAGAAATTTTTTGTGTTTGTTTTGCAATTTTAAACCGGTGTGATTTGCAATAAATGCGAGTGCACATATAAAATTTATTTCAAGTTGAACTGGGGCAACTGATCGTGTAGCATTTAAAAATTTAGAAGGGTAGCGGTAGACTAAGCCACTATTTTTAATGATTTTATCGAGTTTTAGACCCGTAACGTTATGGTTAGGTAGTGTGGAAAACCCGGTACACTGGAAATAAATCGGTTTTCCTGGGTAAAAATACGTCAAGTATGTTCCTCACAGCCTTATAATGTCACCCTGAAAATTGCAACCGGTTTATCGCAAGAAAACTAGGAAATTTTATCGTATCACACCGGCTACGGAAACAATCTGTACTCACATTTTGCCTGCACACTGTATAGTGCTGTGTTACCGTAGCCCCGTGTGATACGATAAAATTTCCTAGTTTTCTTTTCGATAAACATGCTGCAGTGAACTGAGACCGGTTTTAAAGTTGGGAAAATAAAACACAAAACATTTTTAGCAGGTACCGCCATGTTGCACCCACCACACAGCCGCCATTTTGACCACCCCACAGGCCGCCATTTTGACCACCCCACACGCCACCATTTTGACCACCCCACATTGGCCGCCATTTTGACCACCCCACATGCCGCCTAGACTATAAATAACGCGTAGTATGTTGCCATTTATTCACAACTACAATCATGGGTACAAGACGAAGGCTATTCAACGATCCTAGAGAACACAGAGAGGTGATTACGAGTGAAGAACATAACGATGGAGTGACAATAATTACAAGCTTTGAGCGGGTTATTGCCGACGAAACGATGATACGGCGAAGTGAAGAACAACTCGAAGAGCTCAGGAGGGAGGCAATGGAAGAAGATGCGAGGTTGATGGGACGGCGAAGTGAAGAACAAGACGAGGAGATAAGGAGGGTGGCAATGGAAGAAGATGAGGATGTAACTGATGAAGAACTCCCCGACCTAGAGTGGTTAAACAGTAACAGACCTCCAGCAAATACAACGGCTACCCAAACACCAATTATAACAACGCCAGCTACCGAAACAACGACAACAACAACAACAACAACACCACCACCATGCTCTTGGGCCGAGGTAACCCGCCTCAACGAGCAGATTAATCACATGAGACAAGACATGGATCAAATGGACGCTGTGAATTTAAAACAACAAGACCTAGATAAGGAAGAAAGTAAATCAAGCTGCAGCGTGTGTACAGACGACGAAAGCCTGTACGCCCTATTTCCGTGCGGGCATTTATGCCTATGTGAAGAATGCTGGGTGACGCTAACATGTATAGGGGACACGTGCCACTGCGCTGAAACGGACGAACAGCATTTAAAGATCAAGGGACCCGTGTGTAGGAAGCAGGTGGCCGGGGTAAAGAGAATCTACCGCTCCTAAAACAAGTGTCGTAACACTTTTCCAAAGTCCCTTTTCAGGGCCAACCCATGTTTTCGAAAGAGAACTTCTAAACTCAAAGCACAAAAAAAAACACCAGCTCCCATCACCCCTATGAAAAAACCTAAGGTCTTCACCACAATAGACTCTTAATGTTGAATTTTTTAATACAATTATCTTTTGCAAAAGAATGAACACTAACAGCCATTTTTTGAATTTTCTACTATTTTTATTAACACAAATAGAATGAACGTGTTCACCAGACTCTGGGTATTGAATTTTTAATACAATTATACGCTATGAAGGCGCTTCAATGCACATAGAATGAACATAAAATGAACATAAAATGAACATAAAATGAACATAGTGTAGGAATACGTCAGGAGAGAAGCCGTATTTTCAGCTTGAGCAAGACTGGCAGATGATAATGTCTGAATGTTCCAATGCAATAAGACTTGAAAATGTTCAATATTTATACAACAAGACAATAGAATGAACGTCTTCAGTAATTGAATTTTAATACAATTAACAGTAAAACTCTGAGTATTGAATTTTTAATACAATTATACGCTATGAAGGCGCTTCAATGAACGTGTAGGAATACGGTAAATGTTTTCAACACCAGACTTGTTCAATAGTTATGCAACAAGACTTGTTTGAACTCATCATCGTCTTTCCGCCCCTGGTGCACGTAGATGTAGGTAGCCATCTGTTCACGTGGAATTCTGGGAGCGCAGGCAGCTTCCAATGCCAGGGCAATTTGCTCCTCGGTGACGGTCTGTAGTGCCTCAGTGATGAGCGCGTATGAGGGTATTATATTGTCCACACACGTATGCATGTTTATCGGACTGTTGTTCCCACAGCCTGCACATGCTTCGATACGCAAGTGTCGAATGCGAGGTCTGACATGATCCAGGAATGTGTCGATGTACTTCTTACAAATATACTGAGTCACCTGGTCAGACAGGGCTTCATGAATTATAGCTGTGAGACTCTGCAACTTCCGCCACGCCGTTATTTTCAAGGTGACACCCTGAGGACAAGGAACACGCTCTTGCGTATCTAACCTCATTTTCCATTTGCGTATATGCACCAGGAGCTGGTCGTTGAAATAGGCACAGCTGACAAAGATGTCGTCACCCACATAAAATTTCGCTTCGTCACTCCCCTGGTCGCGAATAACAGCATCGATGGCGTAATCAAGGGTCTGCAGTTTTAGCCAGGTGTCGAAGGTCAAGGCAATATGCCTTGCTGGTCTGTCGTTAAAGGCCGGTGCGTTAAAATGCACTTCTTCGTCTTTGACACTCGCAGTTAAATAGGATGAGAGCTCCCAAATGTTCGTGTGGGCTGCCTGGTAGGCCTGCTGGATAATGTTATTGATCTCCTGCACAGACATAGGAAGTTGCACCTCTTCTTCTTTCACGGGCTCAGGCACTTGCTGGGGTACTGGCTAACAAAATGTTTAATAATGAGTTTCTTAATTTCTTGCTTTCTCAAAGATGTTTTAACTTTAATTTGTAGGAATTTACACAGCGCGAACAAATCCTCTTTGCGTAGTTCGTTAAACTCTGTCTTGACCTTCTTCATCAGAGGAAGAGCTATGCGACGGGGCGACGTTAAGGCAAATGGCTTTGCGTCTGGTTTGAGCTTGATGTGATAGTCGCCTTCCATTTTCCCTAAGCCGGAGAAAAGCTTGGGAAATTTCCCTTGGTACATGGCCTTGGGATCTGACATCTCAATATCATCAGCATGATAAGACAGAAGTTCAAGGTTCTGTATTGCTGGACGCCCTAACGAAGCTTTCTCTAGCTTTCGAACAACGAAAATGTCCTTTGTGGATTGTTTCCCTTGCCTGATGAAAGTATGTTTGAATTTTCCCATCACCTTCAAATTGGATTTGCCACGGCCGTACAATCTCTTATCTGTGTTCTCCAGTGACTGCAGGTGGATGTTTTGAAGTTCTGCTTGCAGAATTACAGTTACATCTGCCCCCGTATCAATTTTGAAGTTGATTGTAGCAGTCCCTACTCAACTGTCCACGGGGTATCCCGGCGATTTGACTCCACGGATCCAAGAAAATAGTCATAATCAGATTCGTTGTCCTGCTCCAGTTCATTCACTGAGGCAGAATGGCATATTACCTCATAATGTCCCTTGTTGGAACATTTGTTGCATATGGCGTGTACGGCCGGATATTTCTGACCTTCTCTGTGGGGAAATCTCCCACATCGTGAACAACGATTCTGCTTAACATTTTCTTTCCTGGCTTCACCAAACTTCTTAGGATGTTGTTGGTGGGTGGTTCGATAATCCCTAAATTTGGAACGTTGATTACTATATTTATGTACGGTATCAACTTCAGATGATGCCTCTTCCATCTCTGATCGAACAACAGATTGTTGTTTCTTCACCGCCTCACTCTGCCTCACTCTGTCGAGCCAGGTTAACTGCTTTGGCAAGAGTCAGATCTGGGTCAAGCTGCAGTTTCTCGGATAGTCGTGCATCCTGGAGCCCCACGACAAGGCGGTCACGAATCATTTCGTCATGTAGAATGCCATAATCACAATGTTCCACCAATACGTGCAGTGATGTAATAAAATTTTCAACACTTTCACCAGGCTCTTGTTTCCGTTGATTGAACTTGGCTCTCTCAAAGATGGTGTTTCTTCTCACCACAAAATAATTTGTAAAGCTGTTTTTCATGAGATCATACTTCTTTTTGTCGTCATCAGACAGATTTGTTGCCGTGAGAATATCATCAGCTTTATCTCCCATTGAATAAATCAAAGTGTTTACTTGGTTCACTTCACTTTCGTCATCGAGACCGGATGCTATTCTAAACCTGTCAAATCTTCTGATCCAACGCTCCCACTCGTCTGGTTTATCAAATGTAAATGGTTCTGGAGCTTGGACTTGAAAGGTTGCCATTATGGAAAATTTCTGTCACTTTTCTGCACCTCCACAAAACAAGAGACCAAGGGGCTTCAATATACGCCCATATATCTGGAATTATATTGGTCCAAATTAAGAGGTTGATTAATAGCCTTGATTCCAATTGGTAGCTAGCAATCCAGAGAAAGGTCTACAACTTTGTGCTTCTGAGAATGTAACATATATCACATCTAAAATTGAATGATAAACTAAAATGAGCTTAACTCTTGGAAACTAGGTGACCTTGAAGCAAGTAACGAGAGCTCACATATCCCACACTGAAATCGACAATAGTCAAACACAAGAAAATAGTAGTTTTCCTGCAAATGGATTTCTTTCAAACGAGAAAATTTTTCATGAAGGAAGAAGAAAGTGATGAACTAAACCTTTGTTCTTGAGTTGATAAACAGGTATGAAGTTCATAAAGGACCCCTCTCCCCGTTCAATTAGTAAATGTATGGTTTTCATTTCACAACAGTTTAACTAAATGTAGCTGTTTCAAACACGGGAGACAACTTCACAGGACACATGCCATATACATGTAGGGGAGAGAACTCTGAATATTCCAGCCTAACACATACAGTCAGCTAAACTTGTTTCACTTTTGGGGGACTGTGACCTTGACCTTTGACAAATTGATGTATGGCTCCTCTTCGCCATGCGAGTAAGGTATTTGATACCATTCCATACCTTGAAACTAGAGATATCGCATGGACAACAAATGTTAATGGATGAATGGACAGAACGCAACATCACATTACATGACCTCGTCTTCGACAGGCATATGAAAATGTGACTTAATGATTTCCTGATTTTGGGTCCCAGTTACCTTGACCTTTGACCTCGACCTACATTTTGGTACGTGACATCATGTCCCCCTAATAAATCCACGGACACAAAACAAAGCAATTTTCAAAGATTACTTGATTCTGGAGTCACAGTGACCTTGACTATTGACCCTGACCTAAATTTTGGTAATTTCTCAATGAACACAAAAAATCATGATTTTTAACAATTTCACGATTTTGGGGTCACAGTGACCTTGACTTTTGACCTTGACCTACATTTTGGTATGTGACACATCATGTCCCCCTAATGTATCTACTGACACAAAAAAAATGTTATTTTTAATAATTTCCTGATTTTGGGGTACCAGTGACCTTTGACCTTGACCTAATTTTTGGTATGCGACACTTCATTTCCCCCTATTGAATCCACTCACCAAATATTAGTAATTTTTTATGATTTCCTGATTTTTAGGTCACAGTGACATTTGACCTTGATTCTGATGTCACAGTGATTTTGACTAAATCTAAATGGATCTAAATTTTGGTACATGACAAAACGGCTACCCGCAATTTCTCGAAGGACTCAAAAAATTATGATTTTTAACAATTTCATGATTTTGGGGTCACAGTGACCTTGACCTTTGACCTTGACCTACATTTTGATATGTGACAAATTGCGTCCCCCTAAAGTATCTACTCACAAAGAAATGTTATTTTTAATAATTTTCTGATTTTTGGGTCAGTGACCTTTGACCTCTGACCTCGACCTACATTTGGTATGCAACACATCGTTCTCCCCTAGGGCATCCACACACCAAAAATTAGAACTGTAGATAGAAAACTGTCAATGATTTCCTGATTTTAGGCAACAGTGACCTTTGACCTCTGACCTCGACCTCAATTTTGGTACGCGACACATCGTCTTCACCTGGCGTATCCACTCACAAAAAATTGCAACTGTGGATAGAAGACCTTCACAGATGTAGACCGGACATAGCCCTGTGCCCGGTTGCCCTGGGCAGCCTAAATTTTCTTTGGGCAACCCAATTCTGTCCAAACTGCAATACATTTGGATGTGTTGGTTGCCCGTGCTTGCCGATGGGCCACTAGAATTTGTTTGTCTATTTCATACCCTGTAAATTAACACTTCAGTGATTTCCTGTTTTTTAGGCCAGTGACCTTTGACCTCTGACCTTGACCTTCATTTTGGTACGCGACACATCGTCTCTCCGTAGGGTATCAGGGGTCGAAATTCACACCTGTCTACCTGTCTCTGACAGGTAATTTTTGAAAGAGACAGGTAGAGAAATAAAGTACCTGTCTCTACTGACAGGTAGCCAATAATTTTGTTTTGGTGTTCAAAATATATCTTCAACAAAATTCATTCAAAACACTTGCTAATAAGTGCAAGTAAACAAGGTGTCATTAATTTATTAGTGTCTTGCAACATCTAACTTTGTCATTGATCTCGAGTTACATGTATGTGACAATTTCAACGATTGCGTGTTCAGGTAATTCTCAAAGGTGACAGGTATACATTTTGGTCACCTGTCTCGTATGACAGGTAAATTATTTTGAATATTTCGACCCCTGGGTATCCACTCACCAAAAATTAGAACTGTAGATAGAAAACTGTCCCAGATATAGACCGGACACGAGGGACGAACAGACGGACGAACAGACAGACGGACGGGAACCGCCATCACATAATACGTCCGCCTTTTGGCGGGCGTATAAAAAAAGGGGATCAGATAATCGACTGAAATGCATTGAATTCGACTGAAGAAACGGGAACTCGGTCGGTTATTTGTTGATAGCTCGCTCAATTCTGACAATCTAAACTTTCCAGAGTAGCTGAAGAGATTCTCTTTTCAAAAATATATAGTTTGATGACAAAAGTATTTTTATTTTTGAGATAGTGGGCAACTGAAATAATCATGTCGACTTCGCTGAAATTTTTTCTGGACCGACCGACATGCGGTTTGTCCGGAAAATTATTGCGTGAACTGACTGAAAATACTTTTAGGTTTCCGGAATGCTCTACTTTTGATAAACAGGTATGAAGTTCCCCGTTAAATTAGTAATTGTATGGTTTTTATTTCACAACAGTTTAACTAAATGTAGCTGTTTCAAACACGGAAAACGGTAGAAGGTACATGCATAAATTTTATATCATTTTATTCGTAAAAAAGTAGAGCATTCCGGAAACCTAAAGGTATTTCAGTCAGTTCACGCAATAATTTTCCAGACAAGAAAAACCGCATGTCGGTCGGTCCAGAAAAAATTTCAGCGAAGTCGACACGATTATTTCAGTTGCCCACTATCTCAAAAATAAAAATACTTCTGTCATAAAACTATATATTTTTGAAAAGATCTCTTCAGCTACTCCGGAAAGTTTAGATTGTCAGAATCGAACCAGTATTAAGCGAGCTATCAACAAATAACCGACCGAGTTTCCGTTTCTTCAGTCGAATTAAACGCATTTCAGTCGAATACGCCGACCCAAAAAAAAGATGATTCTGTGTATTATATACTACTAGCGAATTTGTCCAGGAAACGGAATTTCTCCAAATAACCTGAGTTCACCCAGTTTATTTCAGTTGTACGAGTTCCAATGCTCCTCACTACACTTCCGTGTGTTTATTTCACACTAGCCCAGGAATCCCACACATTGAATTTCGAATGACATTGTCCAATATCCTAATTGCACACGAAATAAAACGGCAGCGAATAGTAATAAACTATACCTCATTTTCCTCTACATTGGTCCTTCTCGCCGCCTGCCAACTCTCAACACTTAATAATTCCTCGTTCTTGAGATATCATCGTTTAATCACGCCTTCACGGAGTTTTCTGACATATTTTGGTCTCATATTTTGAATGTCTCAGCATAACGAAGATAGCCACGCCCACCTACACGCGCATGCGTTGAACTGTCATCGAACTGACCCGAAAAATCACGCATGCGCCACGGCTTGTTTTCAAAAGACACCGCCATCTCCGGCAGAGTCCGTGCAAGGGAAATTTACATCACTGACAGTTGAATGGCGGTCAGCTGAATATTCAAATCCCCGAGAATCTTGAACAATTGATGATAACTTAAGAATGAGGGAATACCGAGAGTTCTAACTTGGAGGGAAGTGACAAAAGACTACAAGGAGAATAACGAGGTACATTTTATTATCACCAGCTACTGTGTTCTTGTATGTGCAGCAGTTAAATCTTCCGAAACGCAGGCGTTTCGGAGGCCAAAACTTCGTGGTATGAAATGTAAAGGGAAGGAACTACAGCTGTGTAGGGAAGAACAGCCACGCCCACCTACACAGCAAAGGTTCTATAGCTAATTTCACACACGTTATCAAATTTCAATAGAAAACTTGAGCAACAACACTTAACTGTCATTGAGTGTCGAGTTTTCGTCTACAACCCAACGTGACGAACATCCGAATAGCTTTTCTCGCTGAGATATGTCCGTTTTCCACAGTGTTCAGTAAGGAACCACTTCTGACACCATGTAGTATTGTCCGATAAGTAAATAACTCTCAGACCTGGATTTCAAACGACATTAACTTTACTGAACTCCAACACGTTGTGTTACAGGCGGGAAGCCTCTACGAGCTCTCCCCAGGGAGGTAACTCTCAAGTGTTATAGCAGATTACTCCACAGTAACAGCTTCTGAAAAAGGTATAATTTATCATCATATACGTACAGTAAACACAACACAGTGGTTACAACTTCTGTAAAAGATTTATTATCATATACCACAGTAAACAGAACACAGTTGTTACAACTTCTGTAACAGGCTTTTCATCATATATCACAGTAAAGACAACACAGTGGTTACAATATCAGCCTTATTTTCGTATACCACGATAAAGGTAACACAGTGGTTACAACTTCTGTAACAGGTTTGTCATCATATACCAAGATAAAGGCAACACAGTGGTAACAGCTTCTGAAAAAGGTATAATTTATCATCATATACCACAGTAGAGACAACACAGTGGTTACAACTCCCTGGAGCACAATAATAAAGGGTACAGCTTCATTAAAATACTAAGGTTCACTCTTCGTTCAAGCATGAAGCTAAAATAGATGGAGGCACGACTATCTCGGGCGACGTGCCCTGGCCAGCAGTACCGCCCGCTGGGCCTTTGTATATTGAATAGCTGACAGCGGCCACAGCTTTCTTTGATGTTCAATGTGCGTGACCGCCTGACAAATTCGCCGGTCTGTTGGCGACTGATTAACAGGGCGGAAGTGAATCATCTAACCTGCGCATTTATAATAAGTTTGAATTACCAGATGCAAATTATGCGCAAAGCAAATATTAAGAAATGTGAAGTGATGTGGATTATGGTTATAGTTTTATAATTTATGTGCGATACTAATATTACATGGTGTTGAAAACTGACTATCATTTTTACCATTTTCGAACATTTTAATCGATTTCGGTAATTTCCGCATTTCCAAACATTACAAAAATTTGCAAGGAAGTTCATATTCGCAATGGTAACGTGTGGTCAAAACGGCATGAGGGAGCAGTCGCTCGTTCGAGTATAATCCACAAGTAAATAAATGAAAAAATCCCCATTTAAAATACATTAGGGATAATGTTACTACGACGCTTGCGCGTAAAACCGATAATTGCCGAGCAAGACCGATTCTGTCTTAATCCCTTTGCTAATCCGTTGGAATCCCACTGAGGCGGTCACGCACATGGTACACTTTGATCTGACGGAGCTGTGCCTCCATCTATTTTAGCTCCATGGTTCAAGCAACTAAGTTTCAACTTTAAGTAGTTCAATCTGTAGTTAAACACATATTTTATTGTGAATATATCCACTGACCAATCAACTCATTTGAGATACTTGATATCCTCATATTCCATAACAACGGCAACACAATGGTTACAACTGTCCGAGACAGGGTTATCATAACATACCAATACCAAAATTAATGCAGGCCCATTAAAATATTACCCGTCTGTCCTCGATGAAGCAACTAAGGTTTAGATTCAAGTAATTCAATAACAGAAAATCATAACTGTCGCTGAAAATAAATTCAGTTTTGTGAATATATCCACCCAGGTTTTACGTATAGATACTTGATGTCACCATATACCATAATAAACACAAGACAATGGTTACAAATGTCTGGGACAGGCTTGTCATATACCGCTATAAAGAGAACACATTGGCTGCAATAGTCTGGGGCATGTTTGGCATATACCACATGAAAGAGGACACATTACTTGCACCTTCCTGGAGTAGGCTAATCATATACCACAATAAAGACAACACAACGATTACAACTGACTGGAACAGGATTATCCTATAGCACAATCAACTTTGCTGAACGGATAAAATGTGATTATGATCAGCTGAAGGTTCAAAATGAAGGAACAACAGTTCTTGTTTTCAAAACGGAAACAGTCATTGTCATCAATTAGCGATAGTCTATGCATAATCGTAATGTCCCATCCTTCTTTCCTTGTGTATGAAAAATGCCTTCTATTCACTAATGGCCGTAGACGGGGGGGGGGGGGTATAGCCATGTTACATGAGGCATGTTTATGCATATAAATTCCCTCTAAAATGTACACGTATTCCCTTCAAAAACACAACCTGGATGTGTCGCTGAGCTAATTAGTTTGCACAAGGTATTTTTTTGTGTCGACCAAGTTTGAGGTTTAATGACCCTGGAAAGAAAATACCCACACACAAACAAGAAAAGATAACAAAAAAAATGGCTACAACGTGTGCGTTTTAATTTTGAGCTTTATTCAATGGAAAAGTCTAAAAACGCATCTCCAGTCATCTGGGATCCTGGAGCTTTCGGGCCTAGGCGGCCCCTGGACCCTCGCCTTATTGTGCTGTGATAGTATAGCCCCCACCCCAATCTGAAAACTTGTCTACGGCCTGACACTCCATTTGTCTGATCGGTTCTGTTTTCCTTCTACCAACCAGAGAAAACGGAAAACTTTTTTATTCTCCTATATACCATTGACAATAACGACAAGAACTGTCCCAAACATATTCGAAATGGCTATAATTGCATTATAGAATCGTTTCCTTTTGCGCCCATTTCACCAACGAGATATGGGGATAGGTTACCTAGAGACAATCCAAGAGCGTATTGGTAATAGATCGATCCAGTTCAGATGATAATAGCATATCCAGAATTCGACTGCAGTGTTCCCGCTAATGGTGATTCTATTATTTCTCTGAGACATTATCTCAAATATAAACTGCTATGTTGACTACTTTTCTCACATTTCAAACCTATGATAATTGTATTACCTAATTTAAATGATCTCTCGCATTGTGATTGTTCAGTGACGACGTTCTCATAACAAACTTCAACAAACATCACAGGGGGATATTCCTCCGTCCTCGAATGTTAAATAGACATCACCATAGGCTATCATTGACTTGAGAACGATACTAATACCTGTATCGAAACGTCGTCCTGAATAAACTAGAAGTTGTTATCCATAAGCAATTTGTTTATTTACCATAGGCTATATTTAAAAGAAGAATGAAGAAACAATATTCTCTTACTATTTGACCATGTTGACGTGTTGACGAGGACGACATGGAAAGGTACTCAAATCCAAGGTTCGAAAATAATTCATAGCTTAGAGCTGAATCTACACCAATCTAGGTAAACCAAGATGGTAAATCAGGGGAATACCATCTAGACGTAACACAATGAAAACTTCGTGCGAAATGTTCTGCGAGATCCCATGATAAGCCGATCGCGACCATTTCTGACTTTTCTCTCTGACAATGATTGACGTTTACATGTACTTCACGGAGATTAACATCTCGCGCGGCACAATCTTTTGATATTTTCTACGCCCTAACAAAGCCAGACTTTTCGGCGGGAGTAAACTTTTGAGCTTCACGGATTTGTCTGGAAATGATGCCATATTTGGATACTGTTTCTCGATAATGTTTATATATTACTATTAGTCCACTGATTATTGTGCTCGTGATTTCAACAAGCTAGCCATCTGATTGGCCAACAAATGTAGTTTCAGATTCGCATGGGATTTATATAGGGCGGAATTCAGATATAATATTCCGTGATATTATATCTGAGTTTACTGAGATTGGATCTACACAAGCAAAGTTGACGAGTTGTAATTGGCCTAATAAAATTGTTATCAGGGAATTCAAACAGATTTGAGATAAAAACAATACAATACCATGTATGTTAACCAAATTGGGCTTTTGTTTTTGAAAATATGAATTTTGACTTCAAATAACAGGCCCTATTAGCGGAATATTGATGCCTTATTACGAGCCAGATATGACAGTGACCTCCAATTAAATCTTTGCTTCTCTCATAGCTCTTTTTGAACTCAAGCCTGATGACGAATCCGTACCTGCTCTGGCCGAGCTGGAAAGGGTATTGCCTTGTTTCGTCAAAGCTCTCTTGTACATTCGACAGACTCGGGCGTTACAGATAAACGCCAGAAAAATGAACACACCTTGAAAAGTATTCGCCACAGCAAAGATAACAGATACAATCTGGCTGCCGAGTCGATCTGACAAGACCAAGGCAATCCATCCCAGGCCCATTACCAACGAGAGCTTCAAGTACAGAAATATGTTGTTCTTGTCATCTGATCTATTCCTTGCAATTTTAGATAATTTTGACACTGTATGAATTCCGGTGACAGTGCGGATAAACATAACGATATTGCCGAGGAGTGTCGATGCTACTGGGATATAAAAGACATACAGCATGACGGACCTGTTAATCCAGCATATCGTTTCATGTTTTGCCCCATAGTTATAGAAGCCGTCTTCGTCATCAGATTTTGTCAGATATCCTTCAATAAGGGTAGCGGTAATCGCAACTACAGGGACACCGAAGGCGTATAAACAATACTTGAGTAAAGTATAGCTTTCATCGCGTCTCTTCGACATTTTACCTGTGCCAAATGTCTTGGCGATATCAAATGAAAGCACGTTCATCAGAAGAAAAGCAGACAACCAGAAATAGTGGAGTATCATTGCCAAAAATGCACAGAATGAAGGCAGGTCAGTTCGCCAAGAAGCGCTGACAAACAACAATATAGCGATAAACACATTGACGGCGAGACACATCACCACTTTACCTGGAATATTGCGAAGCTCTCTGAACAATGAATATGTTACAATCGTTATAAGTAAAGCTACTAACGACAAACCAGATCCTATATATGATAATAGTGATTCCCAAAAGACCACATTTGTATTGCCGTAATCATTCTGTATGACGAGTTCTGATTGGTTACATACATACAATGTGTCACTTATGTTTTTATACACAGTGGCCTTGTATTTGGTATCATCGTCCTCGAAGATGACCACACCGTTCTCGTCAACTGTATAATCACCCGGATTTAAACCAAATTCATGGTCACAGTTTTGCTGCGACAGACTATCGTTATTCCTATTGCAAATCGTAGCTGACTGACAATGCTGATTTATAACATTGGGACCAAATCGATACTGTTCGGAAATTCTTACGTCCTTCGCATTGTAATCCTTCTCAATACTCTGCAGCCGAATGAAGAGCTCATCTGTTTGTGAAGGGTATCTGTATGTGAAGTTACTGAACGTCATCACGTTACTACAACTGTAGTCCATGTCCTGGTTGAAGTTTGTGATGCCTACGGAGATGAATTGTATTGCTGGTCCAGCCTCATTGTTGACCCATACAACAGATGATTCCTCTGCCAGACATTGGAAGAAATCCACCAGAGAGAGTATAGTTCTCCAACTTCCACTCCTCCAGTTTAGTAGTCTACGTATCTCTTTTTTCCAATATGTCAGTGATTCTGCTTCAACATTACCATTCACTGAATCCCCCACAATTTCTGGTCGCCACCAATTGTCAAAAGTGCCGGGCTCTATTCTTGGAATCTGGAGACAAGTCTTGTTCTTAATGCTGGAAGAATGATTGTATTCAATTAACGATAATCGATGCATCAGCGCATTCTCCCATCCCTCCAATTCAGCATTCTTGCTATCGTTTTTTTCTTGTGTGATAAGTGTGTCCCCTGTGCAAACCACGGACTTTTCTGCTAGATCTATCCAACGAAGAAAGCGCACAAGCGTGTTCTCGACTTCACTGTCCTTAGTCTCTCCATGAAAGACAACAGCATGCACTTGTATTGAAACGATCGCTGTACAGTTATCTCCACCAGATATCGGCAATGTTGAATCCAAAATACATTCACCATTCCTGATGGAGTAACCCTCTCCACATGCGATCTTTTGACATCGCTGCAGAACAAACATGTACACTTCACCAGGTCCGCACTCGATACCGCTTGGTGGAGTCAGTATTACGACTTTATCCTTATGCACAATCTGTGGTCTTTTTTTTGGATCCAGACTGAACAGTAACGAGATAGATATTTGAAAAGGGTGACTGTTTGTGGGAGGTGGGAAATTGAGGGGGCCAACATATTTTGGACGACTGACCACATACAAACAACACCACGCCGAGAACACCCCTACTACAGGATTTTCAGGCTCTGCGACTTTGGTACCGCATATATCGTATTCGATGTCACCATCTGGAAGAATGCTTATATGGCTTTGATAACAAGAGCAGGTGTCAATTCCAGCCTTCATCTGTTGAGATGCTTGATCAAAGTTGAACGAACACATTCTCCTGAACATGAACATCGGATTAATAGTGAATTGCGGTTTAATTTTTACTGAGCAATTATCGTGTAAAAACACGGTATCCTGTATCAACGTTTCCAAATTTGTCTCACTCGGACAGTATAGTTTGGTTTTCCAAAGCTCTAATTGGTCTAGTCGTCTACCGTGGCAAAACGCACAGTGGACGTTTCTGTAACTTATGGTCTTGAACTCCATGTCATGGACCGGGGGACGGTATATAGATGTTCTGTTGTTTTCGCAAATTTCTCTGGTTTCTTCATCAGTCCATAACTTTGGACAATTGGCGACCAAGCCATATGGCCCGTAGCATGTTATACAGCCTCTGTTCAATAAAACGTCAGAGACGTTTCCGTATTTCAGTGTCCACGGCATTGCACGGTGACAGGTATTCTCGGTCTCTGATGTTATATTTTCAATACCGGTATCTAAGATAGGTGGAGGCAGTGTATTAGGTGTGGCGACTTTACTGTAATAAATTTGCATCTCTTCATCCAGATGTTCATCAGACATTCCCAAGCAATGATGGAAATAATCAAAGCAGCAATCCCCGTACAGCAAACAGGCCTTGTCACATTTACATTTGCGCCATCCTCTTCTTTGTCCGCACTTCCCGGAACAACTCTCAATATCCGAGCAATTGTTTCGACCAGCATCACGGAGATCTGCGAAGACATTTGTCTTGTTGTCCATAGAGCTGTGGTAACACCCTGAAATCCAATAATATCTTCATCATTAAAACACATTTTGTGATATATATATATATATACATAAGTTCCGTTCTGAGCTTAACAGAGAGAATAATTGTAATTGATCGGCTCTATGTTAATTCGATATTTTGTAATCTTAACTCACTGTTTAATCCTCTCGATTGTGCAGTTTGTTTTCGACTCGTTTATTGTCTGTAATAATACGGGATATACTGGCAATGATGCATTGAAATCCGTCGATTGTTATATAGCCATGTATGAACTTGTTTAACGTTATATATACTGTCGCTTAGACTACAGTATCCAAGTCAATATTACATGTGTGTATGTATAAATAGCCGTAATTTATTTGATCGAAAAGGCGGCAAACAATCGACTGCCAGATTTGACTATCCATACAATTTTCATTTATAAACAAGTCTACAGTAGCGTCATGGTACACAATATGATCCCTATACTATTGATGCTTAAAATTATGAAAATGTGTCTCTCATAGGAAATTTTTGGAAAAGGTTTTGGTGTTTGTGCGTTGGCGTGCATTGAATAAAATACCGACGGCGAATTAATGTAGCGGTATGACAGATATGGAAATATTAGAAACGAAAATTAATTGAACAGGTGTTCATTAAACAAAAACTATAATTCGATGCACCTATTATTTCGGTAGTTACGCACAAACATTGGCAGACTGTACACAATGTATACACAACCATTTCCAAGAAACCAAGAAAACAAATACGTCGTGCCGTGCGATGCAAGGACCATTAATACGAAGAAAGCGGTCTCGTGCAAATTAATTATTATTGCTTGGAAATTTACTGCCTAGGCTATTCTTTTTACCTCTAGGAATGCAACGTGAAATCTCCCGCCAAATAATTGTCATATGGGGAACCCACGATTCATGTGATTTCCAATAGGGTTTACCATGGTTCCCGACGAAATTTTGAAGCATTCTTTTTGGACAAAAACGAAATAATGGGGAACCCTCATTGCAATGCATTTCAATGGGCCTTGCTTCTGTAGTCGGGTTCCACTCCCATCATGCTTCACGAGTTACACGTAATGTTGGCCGCTTCCATCGGGAGACATGGCGGCTCTCTAGCTTGTAGAGATGGACAATGCGATTTTTCCCCGTTTTTCTGGTAAGTTTATTGCTGCCATTTCATGTCATTACAACACAATGGTTCCTAGTACACCACCCGTCATTTCTATATATCGTAAAGTATTTGTCGGCTGATGATTTATGTCGAAGCCAACCAAATAGTCCAAGTTGTTGTTGTTGCATATCAAATGTACGCGAGGTCATCATGTCATGCACGCACTGACTGGAAGACAACAGCACAATCTTATTCTGAATTGTTGCTGAAACAAAGGAATGTTTACATTCCACATGTAGGCCTGCATTATTGAGATGTTTGACTGAACCTTTCTCTGGATGGAACCTTTCTCAAACATTTTTTTTTTTTTTTTAGTTTTAAACCCTGGACATACCACTGGGAATTTATTTGCCATACGATCACATTTCACATGCTTTGTTCAGCCCCCGTGGTCTGGAACCAAACAAACACTATCACTAGATGAAAGAAGGAGATCATGATATACATTTCAGGTTTTACCGATGCCAAATGACTTGAACAGATGACAATTAGACAAAGAGAAAATCAATAAATATATCAATAAATAATAAATTAGATAGAAAATTTTCTTGTCTTTGCAAGTTCAAGGGGGACATCAGACACACTGACAACACAGACCATTCATTCAAATTTCGCCTTCCATTGGAGAGACAAAAATATTCCTCAAACACAGTATACGTATTCTCTTTTGTGATCTAATTTTCTTTTGTCAAAATATTGCTAGCCTCCATAGAGAAGTTACTGATATAAACAATCCTGTTCTAGATTATGATATACCGTTATGCCACTAACATGAACTCCAACAATCCAACCAGTGATCAAGATCCATCATCGTTCTTCAGAATTCGCATTATTGATCACTCATAGATTGGATTAAGTTCTCATAGTACTCAGTTCTCATTTCATACTTTTGCAAATTCTTGTAACATGGTCAGGTCCCAGTTCTATTAAGTACACATATGAAAGGTGCAAACTGGTATAATGGATTTCATGCTGTTGTGTATGACGAAAGAATGAAATATAATGAAGGCCATAAACATTTTCAATGAAGTGAGTTTTGATATTAAATATGTATACAATTGATTCCAACCTGCAGGTCATGGATTCAGCACTTCTGATATCAGATGCAACAGGACTGTTACACAATGGATGTACTGGATGAAATGGAAAAACCAAAACAGACTATTGATTGGTTCAGCTGTGTCAGAAAGGTGTGAAATGACAGAGATGGTGAAAATCAGAGTCAGTGATTGGCCACAACCTCCCCCCACCCCACCCATTGGATATCAGCTGATTCCTCAGGAAATAAACATTACACATGTAATGACCACCGGCAGAGTGATACATGTGTCAATCGGTCAGACATTTTCAAGGATGCCCAGTTCTAATTTAAACCAACCATGCCGGACTTCATTCCTTCTCTCAGAATAATTGGATCTAACTTTTACAAAACCTGCAGCTCTCAATAGCTCCTGGATCTAGAACACATAAATGTAGGGGTCTAGTTTATCGGTGCTATGGCAAAAATATCATGTAGAATGGGATTGTGTGGATAATATCAGATTCATGGAAGTTGAAGTCCTGCAGCATGCTCCACAAATATCATCAAAGGTCATAAAACTTTCTGCTCTGCACCAGTGTGGATCTATACTTGTTTGTTTTTTTCTTTTTTTTACAAAATTATCTCCCTTGATCAGGTAAGGACTTGAGTGTCTAAAATGATTTAGCTTCCAGAAACAAAGACTTCGTTTCCTGAGTAGAGGTAAAAATCGAACATATTGTGATTATTTTATTCAAATTTCAATTCCACTTTTGGTATATGTACATGTATAAAATACATACAGAATGAACTGCATACAGAATAACACAAAGAACAAGTATATATGTATCTCATTACATTCTTAACCAAAGATCAATACCTGGGTGATATTATAACAATATCATGGTGTTATATATTGTTATGATTGGCTTTACTTTAGCTGCTGAAGATATTTCTAATTTGAGGGCAATGGGCAATCATACTAAATTTATTTTCATAACTTCATTCATTTTCACAATAAGCAACATAATCGAGATTAGCAAGTGAAGTTTTACAACATAATATAATACGCATCATGGGTCTCCTTCAGTTTAGTGTAGACATATATACCCTTGAATATCTGTTACCATGATTCAGTCATAATATTGTCTGTATTATATTGATGTCGACAAGGAATAAACATAATTATTTGATAGTATTATTAATTGTATGTTGTTTATGATTAACATGAACATTTTATTCGCTGGAATCCAGCCATTTGTTCCATATGGGCAATGTTCTCATCAGCCATCACCATTCAATATGAATGTGATACATGTACAAGTCCATGCTAATTGATACATTATGGTGAAGGTGACCTGTAACATCAGTATACAAAATTATTCTGAGCGCATTGAATCCTCATCACATGATGCTGAGACAGATCAGAACGGAGTGTCGGTAAAATCAGGTGTGTTTTGTAGAGGATTCTGTCAATGAGGATGCTATACTGTACACATACAAAATATGAAGTGTTGATGTGTCGGGCCTATAGCACAAAATCACAAGCAAGTTTGTAAAACTAGGCACACAGGGTCTCATTTCTGCCGCTAACGTGTTGATTTGGATGGGGGCGTCCTCTCAGGGGGAGGTGGGGGGGGGGGGCGGGAAGGGGCCTAATGTCTCAAGCAGTATTCCAGGTTTTCCATCAATATACTCTATTCCATACCCCAATATTTCAAGCACGTGAAATCAGACAAAAATTATTTGCCGTATGAACCCATGTACTTCAAGATCCTCATGGTACTCATATGAACAGTCACAGTCAAAGCGTGACTGACATACATCATTCTTTAGATGACGACTTTACAACGAATATTATGGATTAAGAATACTGATCAGCGATACGGATTTGATATTTTTGGAACATCATCATGTCTTGCCGGCATCATTGAAAACTGTTGACCGCTTCTCTCTTGCAGGAAACAAGCCTATGTTTATGTATACTTTTGTCTTTTTGAATTTGGTGCTAAAACTGTTATATGGAAATGGAATAGGTCTTTGGATTATGGACGCGGATATTCTCTAATGGACGACGGCTGGATTATGAATGACGGACTAGACGCTTGTAATTCCACATCCCTAGCTGGACATGCTAGTGCGGAACGCTCAATCCCAGGTTAATTACCATTGGTGAAGTTAACGTCCAACAAATGCAAAATTGAGCTTGGCAGCCGGCCCTATGTTATTCAGTGATGTATTCCCCTACGGACCCTGTTGCCGCGACGGAGGTCTTTGCGCTCATCCAGCGCTTGTTTAACAGAGTTTTGTGAAATTCGATGCCCAGGTGAGCCTAGCATTACTGTATACAAGGAGAAATTATAATATAATATGATATAGATAAACTGAAAAAGTTCGGAAACTTACATTTAGATGGCGTTATCAACATGAATTTTATGTTCTTTGCTTTGAATGAGAGTTTGTTACACGAAACCAATAATATAATTTGCCGAGGTAACAAAGGATTTCGACAGATAAAGGAAGTAGCTACTGAATAGTTTTGGCTTTTCCGGCAGTTACTAATTTATCATGTAGTGATAGAATAGGTATAAATGTCGAGTGATTAGCACGGAAACCAAACTGATTAGCACAAATTATACGATTGTCATCTAAGAATCTAGGCATTCTATTGAAGTTTTTTTTCATATAATTTTACTTAAAATTTTCGAATATATTGCTTCGCGATTTTTTAATAAAGGTGTTACTTTGGCCAATTTGAAATCCATTGCTACTACCCTCTGACTGAAAGATAAATTTATAATATGACACAAGGGCTCTAATATGAAATGTAATACTGGTCTTATTAAGGACAAGCTAAAGCCATCATTGCCAGATGTACTGTTGCTCATGCGATGATGCCACATACTACTTTTACCTCCGAAGTTGTGCAAGTGTCTTAATGGAACTCGTTTTGACATGGAAACGCTTACAAAATCCATATAGTGTTTAGTTGAGGGGTATTTTGGATTCCAGCTCTGACACCACTGAGGCGAAATGATCATTAAAACCATTAGCAGTTCCAGTGCGATCAGATATGTCAACATTATCAGTTCTAAATACCGTTGGAAGATATGTAGATTCTCTAGGGTTCATGAGAGCATTTAAGATCTTCCATGTACCTGTTAGGTCACTGTTGCATTCGTTGAAGTTTGCTTGACATTATTTATTTTTGGTTTATTATGTCTGATTCAACTTATTTCTAAGTTTTTATAATCATATATTATTTCATTATCGACACTTCGAACATGGGGTCTGAATAATCTATTTTTCTCGAGAATTGATGTTGAGAGTCAATAAGTTAAGAAAGGTTTCCGATTTTAGCCTTTCTACATTTCTACATTGTCTAGACAAGTGGAGTGGTGACCAGAAGTCGGTGAAAGACCGTCAGTTCATCTATGGCGTAACTTTGTGACCCACACTGCACGACAATTTCCAAAAATCGGTCTGTAGCCGTTCTTCCCCTCTCCACTTCATATTGCTAATCATCCTTCACCATCTTATCTTTCTAAAACGATATATACAAGAGAGAGAGAAATTATATACAGCCATTGTAGGTGCATTGGATACCATTTCCCATGCAGTCAGATTCATACAGGGCTTTGGAAAAGTATGGATTTTGTATATACCGGTAAACCTTTCTCCATATTCTCCGGATATCTTGTAAATTCAGAAATGTATTTGTAGCTTTATGTCGTATCAGGGTCATTCTGGTCATATCAGAACAATCCTCGAGGTAAGACTTCATGCGTAAATTCCAAATGGTGCCTTTTTTGTGGGCTTGGCGGCTTTTTCTTGTCAGACAGTTAAGTAAATCTGACAAAAATCAGTGAAAATGAGCTGAAAATGTCTCCAGGTGACATGATGTTGGTGATATGTCACCAAAGAAGCAATCAAAGCAGTCGTCTGAGATATTTTTAACATAATTTGGAAGGGCTGGACGGCAAAAGGTATAGCGTTGAAAGTTTCAGACTGTCCTAAAATATGTATGAAGGATGGGGGGAGGGCGGGGGGCCTTTTGATACAGTGTGATCACTTCCTCGTATAATGTAATTAGCCCTTGGCACACAGTAGTAATCGACTTTCCGATATATGATATGATGAGCTTTAGATGCAATGTGACAGGCCCCTCATGTAATGTGACAGAATCTAGATGCAATGTGACAGGCCCCAGTTGCAATATGATAGGCTTTAACTGCAACGTGACATGCCCCAGTTGCAATGTAAAGGGCTCCAGATGAAATTCAGAAACCATTCATAGTTTCAAACAGGAAAAAGCGCTAGGAAGTGTGTAGAAAAAGGGGTAGCACAAGGCGTATACTCGAGACAATAGTATGACAACACTTACCTCGTCAGACGATCCCAATTCTATGTTATTGGTCCGATTTGTCGATTTGTCAATGTCATCATAGTAAAATCGACGTACTATGTGAGAAATACAGAGAGGATCAACGTCTTTGGCCTTTGAAGGACCTGTAATATCGAAAATATTAACCCGTGGAATTGAGAATATAAACCTATGAGATTGAGAATATCAATCTGTAGGATTGAGGATATCAACCTGTAAGATTGCGGATAGCAACATGTGGGATTTAGGATATTCCAAAATAAAGCTCGGGGAGCCAAATGATGTTCCTATAAATGTGTGGAAATCCTCTTAGAGTTATATTGCGGAAATCACTTTTATAGTTGTAGTGTGGAAATCACTGTTAGAGTTACAGAATATAATATTGCGGTTAGTACATCTCTCGGAGTAGCTGACATTCAATTCCACCTCCAGCCGCCCAATAGTTCATAGACGACCTTGTTCGATTTCGTATGTTGGGCTACAGGATGTTCCCGACATAACGCATCATGGGTAGAAGATCTCCAAATAAATGTGTTCTGAATACGAAAATAAAATTATAAACATGAGGCACCCTCAGCCCCTTAACAGTTCAGCCCAAACAACATCTCGTGGCATGTTATTATTGATACATGCCAAATTTTAAAAGATGGGCCATCTATTGGCGAAAGTGGTCGAAATACCTCATGGCATGGTATATGCATAATTTGAGAAGAATCAGCTGAACGGTTCTCAAGTTATTGCCCGTGCGAAGAGTTGGATGCACTGACACACAGACGGACGGACAGACAATTGGTACCCAGTATACCCCCATGCCATGTACAGGGGTATACATTGGTAAATTGGTAAAGTTGTGATCTTATTGCCCACTAATATAATATATATTATTCCAACAGAGAATGCTGTATTGTTCTCATATTGCTCATCATTTTCATAGAATAGCTATCATTTATCGGAGGAGGGGAAACATTTTGTTGTTGATGTAATAGAATTTATTGTTGTTGTACATGTAATAGAAATTACTTTCGTTATCAAATTGGATAGATACATTTCATGCACATCTAATACATCTTGAACTTTCACACATTTATTCAACAGATTATTCAATACCAAACTACTATTCATAAGTGTTCCCAAGACGTGAAAATTTCACAAATTACAACTGAAGCATAATTAAAGCCAACTGAGAAATTGGTAAATGGTAATTCACAAGCAGAAACAGTTGTGGAGATTTAAATTGTAGATTTAAACTTGCACTAAATTTACATTTTCCTCTACATTATACAACTCAATTCTCCATTTGGTTATCTCCCCTGTCCACTACATATACCTGTAGATTGTTTCGGTGCATGTTATATGTAGATTTATGAGATCAGGAAGAATACTCGCAACATTCCAGGAATATTTTGGAAATAGAATGGAAAGAAAACATTTTTTAATACAGGGAAATTATTGTGTAAATGATTTTCCACCACTAGATTTTAGAAACTTACCACAAGAAGGCCCATAATACATCATGTTGGAATTACACCATTACCCAGATGGACAGAAAAGTGGACGGACAGACAGACAGACAAGAATCTGACCAACGAAACATACAAACGGCACATCTACAGATGACACATTCTACATTGGACAGAAGTTGCATCGACCTGCCTTCAGTAGTTCTCAAGATATGGTAGTCCGGGGAAAAGAGGACGGACAGATGGACAGACGGACAGACGGACGGGGTGACAACAGTACCCCTTAGCCCAATCGCGCTGAGGTGTAAAAAAATCATTGGTGAGATTCTTTTCATCCCAGGGGGCGGAGGATTATATGTTCACTGGATTCTATCAGCAGTATAGAGTTTTCCTCAGATCGAATAAGATCTGAATTACAGAACCAGAACATGAATTACAGGTAATCAGGGATTTCTTGGAGCGAATTGCATGTTAGCCTTTATGTATATGTTTATAGTTGTACGTATATGTATTTCATCAATCGGTGATAAAGTATCGGTGAGCTTAATCTTACGCTTTTGATACAACCTTGCAACACTTACCAGTAATGAAGCTAACTAGCAGACCAACAGTTAACGTAACGACCATCCCCGTCAGAGCATACCAGTAATAAGAAGTTGCGTACAACTTAGGCAAACCAGATCTGAAAATCAAGGAAAATGAAACAGTGAAATATCGATGAGCGCAATAAAAAATATACAATGACTCTCCATAAATCTTAATGACTGGAACAGCCAAGATGAGAAAAGAAGTAACTTGCCCACAGACTATCCGGTATAGTGTCCCGTAGGGGAAATGTCCAAGCCTAAATCTTTACCCCCGAGTTGTAACAAAGGCATTTTCCGCAAATTGCAAATCGGGGGGAGTAAATCATTTTATGACTAAATATATTGTGTACGCGTAATTAAACTCCGCTTGGACACGAAAACTTCTCAAATCATATATTTCGGATAAACGCTGTCAAAAATGGTGAAGAGAGGCCATACTGCTGAAATACTGTCTATAGTATAGTATAGTATAGTATAGTATAGTATCCCTTTGTATCGAACCCAATAAGCTTCTCAACTCCATACATATTCATTCTCAGTTCGAATTCAACAATACAGTTAGAATTGCGGTATATCAGAAATAATGGTTCAGAGAACTCAGAACTCTTAAGGATTCATAGAGCAGGGAAATTACTTATGTTGACTTTATCGCAAACTAAAGCGGGCGTTATTGGGCATAGTGTACAGGCTGGTACTATTCTAGTGAAGATGTTTTCACCCGTCAAATCTCTATTCGATGTCCACAAGTCTACATTTCCATGTATTATGACAGTCAACATCTGGACGAAAAGATGTAAATTCGGAAGTTTATGTATCTCCCAAAACAATGACAAACTAGCTCCAATCACATGCCGAAAACGGAGGTGTTCGCTCTGATATATTTTTTTACCTCCGTCGATCAGACGGAGGTCTAGGAGAGCAACGTGAAATTTCCCGCCAAATAATTATCATATGGGGAATCCACGACTCGTGGGATTTCCAATAGGGATTGCTATGGTTCCCGAGGAAATTTTGAAGCCAAGTGTTTGGACACTATCAAATTAATGGGGAACCCTCACTGCAATGCATTTCAATGGGCCTTGCTTCTGTAGTCGGGTTCCACCTCTCATCATGCTTCACGAGTTACACGTAATGGGAGGGTGCATTCCACACTTAAATGATGTGCGGTTAAAAATAGACATCCGTCTTCGGCCTTAAATATATGTAAAATCTTCAACAAAACCCATGTAACAGTATATATTTTCCGAATGAGCACACTCATGCCATTATTCCAGAAGACAAGTGAGCTATTGAAATTGAAAAGGAAAGACGTACAATCCTCCTTAAACCTTCTTCAACTTTTCTGAAAAACTCCATAAAATGTACGAAAATGTGTCAAATTCCACCCACCATCCAAAGAAAACAAACAAAATGATTTTCTTGTTAGACATGTGAACGTTTCTCCGTCCAGCGAGCATTTTAAAAAAGGCGAAAAAAAAACCAGGGGGGTCGACCTACTCGTTTTTTGTAAAATTTTATCGCCATAAAGGAATCATCATTTTCGTTTCCCGAAAAGTAAGGATTTTGGCCTGCCAGATATTAAATTCTGGAAACGATTAACTCTGTAGTGGCGAGTAAGTGCGATCGGCAGACAATTGTTACATCCCCGTTTGCAGAAATGGTGACGTCCAGCAACGTGATACTATAGATATCAGTTAGTAGAAAGGGAAGAAGAATTACCATGCTGTCAAAAACAGGCGACCTTCCTTATTATGAAATTATTCTTGAACCTATCAAATTACCTTGCCTCCGGATACCATTCTCAGCTTTACATTCCATTTAAAATGAATGAGTGGAAACAGTTGAATAATGGTTTGATTTTGCAGAAGCACCAAACTGATCTACCTGCGTGAGTCTGTAAACTTATTTAATAAAGCTGATAAATAGTATACATATACTACTTTTTGTTTGACAACATTGTAAACCTTTTCTTTTCATGTATCCTAACAGTTTAGTGACATCCACATTGCGTGTGTGACACTTGTTGATGAAAAATAATTTGCTTGTTAAAACCTGATATTCTGAAAACTTATTCTGAATTGTAGTTGAAAGTGTGTCCACAGGAGTGTCTACATTCCTAATGTAGGCCTACATTATTGAGATTTTTGAGTGATAGCATGGATAGAATATTTCCCAATCTAAGCCCTGGACATACCACTGGGCATTTATTTGCCATACGATCACGTTTCACATGTTTTGTTCAGCCCCTGGAACATAACAGACACTATCACTAGATGAAAGAAGGAGATCATGATATACATTTCAGGTTTACCGATGCCAAATGACTTGAACAGAAGACAATTAGACAAAAAGAAAATCAATAAATATATCAATAAATAATAAATTACATAGAAAATTTTCTTGTCTTTGCAAGGGGGATATCAGACACACTGACAACACAGACCATTCATTCAAATTCCACCTTCCATTAACACAAAGAACAGGCATATGTATCCCATTACATTCTTAACCAAAGATCAATACCTGGGTGATATTACAACAATTCCATGGTGTTATATATTGTTATGATTGGCTTAACTTAAGCTGCTGAAGATATTTCTAATTTGAGGGCAATGGGCAATCATACTAAATTTATTTTCATAACTTCATTTATTTTCACAATCAGCAACATAATCGAGATTAGCAACTGACGTTTTACAACATAATATAATAAGCATCATGGGTCTCCTTCAGTTTAGTGTAGAAATATATACCTTTGAATATCTGTTACCATGATTCAGTCATAATATTGTCTGTAATATATTGATGTCGACAAGGAATAAACATAATTATTTGATAGTATTATTAATTGTATGTTGTTTATGATTAACATGAACTTTTTATTTGCTGGAATCCAGCCATTTGTTTCATATGGGCAATATTCTCATCAGCCATCACCATTCAATATGAATGTGATACATATACAAGTCCATGGTAATTGATACATTATAGTGAAGGTGACCTGTAACACCTGTATACAAAATTATTCCGAGCGCATTGAATCCTCATCACGTGATCAGAACGGAGTGTCGGTAAAATCAGGTGTGTTTTGTAGAGGATTCTGGCAATGAAGATGCTATACTGTACACACACAAAATATGAAGTGTGTAGGGCCTATAGCACAAAATCACATGCAGGTTGGTAAAACTAGGCACACATGTACAGAGTCTCATTTTTGCCGCTAACGTGTTGATTTGGGTGGGGGCGTCCTCTCAGGGGGAGGTGGGGGTGGGAAGGGGCCTAATATCTCAAGCAATATTCCAGGTTTTCCATCAATATATTCTATTCCATACTCCAATATTTCAAGCACGTGAAATCAGACAAAAATTATTTGCAGGGAATGTGACTTCCACATCCCTAGCTGGACATGCTAGTGCGGAACCCTCAATCACAGGTTAATTACCATTGATGAATTTAACGTCCAACAAATGCAAAATTGAGCTTGGCATCCGGCCCTATATTATTCAGTGATGTATTCCCCTACGGACCCTGTTGCCTCGACGGAGGTCTTTGCGCTCATCCAGCGCTTGTTCCCCTTCAGCGGTACTCTCTCCTTGTCTATTGTCTCACTCTCAATCCAAGCCGATCAATATATTGTGACGTAATGCTCGGGTATTCCCCAACTCAGTGTCAGACCGGTGAGACAAGTTTAATGGAACTTTCCGGTTCATATTATTGTACATTTGCCATACATATTCTTATGAACAACCCAACTATGTACGAGCAATAATCAGGTAGATAATATATCAACCAACACTAAACCTCCAAATGCCTCTGCAAAGTTCAGGCACAACCATAGGTGAAATCTTCTGAAAGCAAACCGTCGGCCACTTTCTTTCCAAAATGAAAAGGAATATTCTGTTATTAATTTGATTAAAGTGATCGTAAACCCTCAAGTAAAGTTTCCATCAAATGAAAGACCATTGCAAACAGTGTTGGAAAATATTTATTGTATTTTTTTACGATTTTATTACACAGAGTAAACTGCAATTAAAGCATGGTATTCTATGGTGGTCTGTTGCAATCATATCTAGGTCCAGTGACGTCACACTGCCTTAATACATATATTTCAGACTTTGTATGCACTTTCCAGTGCTTGATTCAAGCTTAAGATGTGTATACTTTGAGTTTCAACACAGACTCACTGTTCCAATGTGCATGTTTCACCAAAATCTAAGAGATGGTGACTCATGAGTGTCAAGTCAATTTGAATCTTGCATTTAATTTCCCAGATTTTGGAACATGCACATTGGAACAATGAGTCTGTGTTGAAACTCAAATTATACATACCTTAAGCTTGAATCAAGCACTGGAAAGTGCATACAAAGTTTGAAATATAAGTATTAGGGCCGTGTGACGTCACTGGACCTAAATATGATTGCAACAAACCATCATAGAATACCATGCTTTAATTGCAGTTTACTCTGTGTAATAAAATCGTAAAAAATTAAAATAAATATTTTCCGACACTGTTCGCAATGGTCTTTCATTTGATGGAAACTTTACTTGGGGGTTTACGATCACTTTAAGAGGCCTTGGAATACAACTCATCACAATTTTCGCCTTATTACTTTTCCGTTCATAGTTACAACTTTATCTCTCCGCTGTCTTACAAGTACTTCCATGTAGAAATCATGTAGGTCTAACACTTTTTTCTGTATTCAAATATTCCTGGAGGTCAATGTTAAGTTGTATTTTGCGTTTGAAACTGTTTTCACGAATATGTATGAATAAGCGAATTTGTGCCTTAGCTGTTTGCTGTCTTCATTTCGAATCACTATTGCATATTAACACTACTAGGCTTTAGTGAGTTGGGGTCTGTCACAGCATGGGGTATTTTAGCCCCCGTTATGCCATGGGGAAGAGGGCTGAAACTTTCCATACTGTATATATAGGTCAATCTCGTCATGTTTGCGGACGCCACTTTTCGCTTATTTTATGCACTGATTTTCCGATTTCGATGTTTTCTCTCAAAATGTAATTAATAAGCTGGAGAATAACTAACAGATCAAGTTTGTGTCATTTCAAGCCAGAAAAGGGCGGAAAATGGACAGAAAGGATCCAAAATACGACTTTCTGAGGACATCATTCTGAATTATCCCATGATTATATATGCACCTAGTCTCAAAATTACACCAATAAAATTAGCGGAAAAGTTTTCAGCTGTCTTGTTCTCTTCTTTCTAGAGGTACGGTGAAAAGTTCATCCTCTCCCAGGGAGCTTTGCGCTACGCTCCATTTACCCCTGTAGGGTTCTCGCCATGTTTTACAGGATTCCTCCAGAAACCAAGAACTGGTCTATCTAACTGTTTTACTGATCGCAAAATGTATATTATGTTGAAATACACTAAACAGTTATTCAATGTATTTCGAAACGCCAGTTTCACACAGTTTGAAGGCAGCAGTTTGACAAATTACCCTAGAACTATACGTTGCGGAAATATATATCGGTGAATCGCGGCTGATATTAATTCGTCCAGTTAGACGATCTTCATATTCGTTTACTGTGGCAACAGATGACCTTGGGTCTACTTCGCCACAGTCCGTGAGAACCGGACAGCGCTAAATGGAGAGGCGCGAAGCAGAAAGTAATGAATTCTTGGTAGAGCTTGTGAAAAATTAAGTAGAAGGGGGCACGATCAACTACCCGCGCTAAGCAGCTCCCATACCAAACGAGAGATCCTGAAGGATCTTGGCGTCCACCATTATCCGATAATTGTACGCTAATGCCAAGAGGATCTTTTTGTCCATTGTTACTAAGAACAAACGAATGATTTGTAATTTTGTTTGCATAATTTCAAATTTGAGCGAAAAAGATCGAAAAAGGGTCACTGGAAAACATCAAGATATTATCTTTCTAAGTTTCAGAAGTTTCAAGATTTCTAGAAACTGTACTTGATGTCGGTTGTTATAGTACAAGTGAAATGAGCAAAGTTAGTCTGAAAGTGAATGTCCAGAGGTTCCTTCATCTTTGTTTCGCAGACTAGTATTTTTTTTTTTTTTTTTGCACGTGTCATCGCATGTGTCATCATTGGGTACTGGAAGCGAAGACAAATCTCTTTGACACTTTCGCATGAGCTATGAAACATACTTAAGATTTTATAATGAGGAACGAATGCTATTTCTGTTCTGTTTACTGGGCTAGTTTGAGTTATCTCTTTTAAGATACCATGCTCGAAAATAGTAAGATTATACAAAACGTAATACTGAAGGGATCCGGTCTGTGCAGTAATGTTGAAATTTTGAAAGGATCGAAACACGCAGTAGTCTACAGTTGTCGAGTTGTGACGTGTCACAAGAGTGGCGTCCTTCGTGTAGCCGACCCGTCGGCAGACGAAACGGTGGGGCAGTTCACTTGCAATGGCAAGGACTAAAGTGAACTGATTTAAAATTTGAAGAAATACATTTTAATTCGGAATCATTTGAACTCCTTGATATAGAAGGTGAAGGTATGGATATTTTCTATAGTCAATATATAGAGTATGCCTCATCGTTTGATCCGCCTACTCTTGTGATGCAACGTCACAACTCTGAAATACCGTATTAATTTGAAGCGTAACCAAAAAAGTTATCTTGCACAACTAGGCCCCATGTGAGACATGTGTACCAAATTTCAGAAAGATCCATGAAGTATTTCCTGAGAATTCACGATAACAATGTTTCAAGGGGAAATTCAAGTTGGCCACCTGGTGGCCATATTGGATTTTCGAATCGGACCAAAAAAGGTATCTTGCGCAACTAGACCACAAGGGGAACCTGTGTACCAAATTGGAGGAATATCCATGCAGTACTTCCTGAGAAATCACGATAACAAAATTTCATGGGGAAATCCATAATGGCCACCTTGTGGGCATATTACATTTTTGAATCGTACCGAAGATGGTATCTTGCACAACTAGACCCCAAGGGGAACCTGTGTACTAAATTTAAGAAAGATCCACGCAGTACTTCTGGAGAAATCACGATAAAGTTTCATGGGGAAATCCAAGATGGCCGCCTGGTGGTCATACTGGATTTTCGAATCGGACCAGAAAAGGTATCTTGCACAACTAGAGACCAAGGGGAACCAGTGTATCAAATTTGAGACAGATCCATGTGGTAGTTCCTGAGAAATCGCAATAAGAAAGTTTCATGGGGAAATCCAAGATGGCCACCTGGTGGCCATATTGGATTTTGGAATCGGACCAGGAAAGGTATCTTGCACAAGTAGACCACAAGGGGAACCTGTGTACCAAATTTGGCAAAGATTCATGCAGTAGTTTCTGAGAATTCACGATAACAAGTTTCATGGGGAAATTCAAGATGGCTGCCTGGTGGCCATATTGGATTTTCGAATCGGCCCAGAAAAGGTATCGTACACAACTAGACCCCAAGAGGAACCTGTGTACCAAATTTGAGAAAGATCCATACAGCAGTTCCTGAGAAATCGCGATAACAATGTTTCATGGGGAAATCCAAGATGGCCGCCTTGTGGCCATACTGGATTTTCGAATCGGACAAAAAAAGGTATCTTGCACAACTAGACCCCAAGGGGAACCTGTGTACCAAATTTGAGAAAGATCCATGCAGTAGTTCCTGAGAAATCGCGATAACAAGAATTGTTTAAGGACGGACGACGGACGACGGACCACGGACAAAATAGCGATTTGAACAGCTAAAAATTGGCGTTACTCTAATCTACAATCGAAATCTGTAACCACTCGGCCAAAGAGCTATAATTTTCAACAGGTAGAATCAGATGGTGGAAGGCGGCGAAACACACATACTCGGAGAGCATTCCAAGCGTGTTTTTTTTACATATTTCTATATTAAGAAAATATAACACCAAATCGATTTTATAATTTTCCATAAAACCCGTCGAATTTGGACATCTTGGACTGGATTTGGTTAGAGATGTCATATTTTATACTTATGAAGTGAATTCCCTACAAAAATATCACCAAAACTGTCACAAATAAAGAAATGCCCATTTTTTAACTCTCATAATATATTTTTCTATTTGTCTTTACTCGGTGAAAATTCAAAATACGAAAATGCAGTATTTTCTTTGTCAAGTTTATAACTTTTCAAGTCATCACAGAAAACAGTATATTCTCGGATCGTAAACGCAACAGACAGAGGATATTTAGCCATCTAAAGCGAACATATTCACTCAAGCGTACTTATTTGCACGTGAGCATATTTACATTTGTGTGTAAATGTACGATTGCTAAGCGCTTAGATGGATAAAAAGAAGTGGTGCAAGTCAAGATGGAACTAATCAATGAAAAGGTTCCAATCCATGACCGTAATAACGCAATATATCTTCAGCAAATCTCCCAGATGGCTTACTCTTGCACAGCCAGAAAAAGGTGATAACTATCACCCTGAAATTGTGATGAGTTAGAGCCATCACCCTTATTGTGATCACCTTTAGAAATGATGGTGATCACCTCGGAAGTATGATGAGCAATGATTGTAAGTTTAGGTCATCACCTTTTAATGGTGATGAGACAACATCATCACCCGTAAAAGGTGATGGCCGTCACCATTTAAAGGTGATGGCTCTAACTCATCACCTTTTAAAGATGATGACCAGGTCAGATCACCATTAAAGGGTGATGGGGTGATGGGCCTTCACCTTATTTTCTGGCTGTGTGCGGGCCAGATGAAGCCTATTGATATAAGGATCACCATAGCAACCGTCTAAAGTTGTCATGACCTAACAAGATGCATACTGCCAAAGTCCCAACATATTTTTTGTTTTACATAAATAATTCATGGGATGCGGGGTGAATGTGGGATGAAATGCCATTGAAGGTTTTTATTTTTTAGAAATTGAATATTACCCTGTTTTGCTCCAAATGCATGATGTGTACTTTTGTTATTCGTTATACTTTTATTCTTCACATGTCGAGATTTGCATACTGTGCTAAATTGCACTAGCGTAGATATACTTTTGCACAATTGCCACATTAGATACACAAGTGGGTTATTGCTTTTACATGCTGAATTTGCACACGCGTATTTTGTTTAACACGGTGTGTAAGTTTACACGGGTAAAAGACTGCATGATATCCGAGCTTTTGTTTTCTCCTGCATATCAGCTGTTTGCAATCAGAAAAAACTCACCCTTGAAAAGGCGTGTCTGTCCAGATGATGTCATCGGAATTTTGTGACGTGTAATTGAAGATACCGGATACTGGGGACGTCATGTTATATGATGAACTGTTGGTAAAACATCCGTCAGATGGCGCAGGTGGTAACCATGGTGTCGAGTGGGATGTTGAACCAATTGAAATCCAGAATGTGAAACAGACTCCACTTACTGCACCAACTATCGCTCCCTGTTAACAGATATATTTCCGTAGGTATTTGGAGCGAATCAAGAGGACGGTAATAGCGGACGTCAGATCAGACAGTCAATATTCAGTCGTCGTCCATAAAAGAATTTCCGAGTCAATAATACAAAGATCCTTTTGCGACATTATGACAGTTAGCATCAATTGCAAATGTTTATGAAATAATAAAACCGGAGATGATTCCTACAAGACAGAATCGGTGATCACATGATGTTCTAAACATAAAACACTTATTGTTACCATAATTCTTTTTCCAAGCCTGAGGATTGTGATTGATCATTTGAACAGCATGGAGATGCATAACACCAGGTTAAGCGGAATTAGACACAAGTTACGAAACGTAGCCCCAGAGATTTTCAACGCTATGATGATATATTCAGTCAGTGTACGATATTTATCATACTCAGGGCTGTTAGGGATTTTTTGGTTCACATTCTTCCAAAAGCACCAGATTTGGCCCATATGCCGCCCATACCATAATATTTCGATTTTTTACGGGCGCCAAGATGGGCGAAATTCAATATGGTCGCCATCCGGGTTAGAGGTCAATCGTAGTTAAATAACTAAAAGGGTTAGAAATATGAATAATAGCACTTTTTAGTGGTTTTGGGGGTCGGGGAATCTGATTGTGATCTTATTTCAACGATTTAAGGTCAAGGTCACCCTTCAAGGTCAACCTAAAGGTCATTTTGGGGGACAAATTCGCCATTATCAGTGGTTTTTGGGCAAGATATATAAACTGCCTCATTCTATTGGTTTCCAGGGTTGAATAACCCGAATCTGGCCTTGTTTTGGCGATTCGGGGCAATATTTCATTTGAGAGTCGCGATAGAGCTCATCCGAACCAGAAATCAACCAGAGGTCAATTGTAGGTAAAACATCAAAACACAAATCACAAATAATACCAAAGCGGTTTGTGGCAATCGAAGAAACCGATTCTGATCTTATTTTAAAGATTTGAGGTCACCTCATTTTGGGTCAAAGGTCAAAGATCAACAGTTACCACTAAGAACAATCGAATAAAGATTATCCAGGAACAAATATTATTAAAATACTTCGGAAATGACATCTGCTGACAAAATGCTATAACAATGCCGCTACGCCGCTATGTGTATTCAAATGTTCGAAATACAATACAAAGACCGCTTTAGCAACACCATACCAATGATTATTAGTACCTATACCTTCTGGCTTGCGCACTCAAGAAACTGTGAAGTCGGGTCGCACCCAGTAAGGCTATGGAAGAGGGGTAGTGCCAAGGATTTTGAGGGACCGAGATCAGAACAAATGGTATGGACTGGAATGTCACAATATTTTTCCCCAGTATCGAAGCCCACCAAGAGTTCCCATAGACCGAGGGTCTCCAAAGACCGGACATCGCTGTCCATCGTACGAACATAGGCTGTTGTATGGCCCTCTTCCATGGCATGTGCTAGATGCAGAAGGACCCTGGTGTCCGCCTCAGAATGGTTGCACAGTTGATTTATTGAGAGGTCACAACGCCTGTTGAAGAACACGGACTCAAAACGGGTACACAGGAGGGGCTTTCCGCCCATGTCAGTCTTGGAGATCTGTGTGCTGATGAATGAGAATGGCTCCTTTTTTTTCTCATTTTTTAAGAAGCCGCTGATCCACTCATACTTCAGGATTTTAGGGGTACCGGAAAAAGTATTGTGGCATTCCAGTCCAAACCATCTGTTCCGATCTTGGTCCGTCAAATTCCTTGGCACTACCACTCTTTCACAGCTTAACGGTTTCTTTACAGTTTCTTGAATGTGGCAAAAAGACCGCCTGATCAGCCTGTACAAGCATATCGGACCTCACCGACACACTATTGGCCGTCACGTATGATCCTGACATTCTCGAGTTCATGCATATGGAGCTTATAGAACGCTGCATCGTACTGATGTCAGGTCACTTCAATCCATCAGGAAATCCCTGACTTCAGTGAGTGAGGCTGGCACCCGTACATGGCAACCGCTATGGACCACTCTCAGCGACACTTCTATGGCATATGCCATTCTCATGCACTGCGGCTGACTCAAGGCATGCAAGGGAAGGTGCAAATGCAACTGTGCCGATGTCCGATACACAACCCTCTGCAAATGCGAAGGCGGGTGCGTTAATAACGAGGGCGGTGATGACCAGTTTTACTTATTGCTGGCATCATAGAGCGCAAGCCAGAAGGCATAGGTAGTAAAAGTAATCATTGGTATAGTGTTGCTAAAGCGCTCTTTGTGTTGTATTTTGAACATTTAAATGCAGATAGCGGCGTAGCGGCATAGTTATAGTATTTTGTCAGCAGATGTCATCTCTGAAGTATTTTAATAACATTCCTGAATAATCTTGTTTCTATTGTTTTTAGTAGCAACTGTTCATCTTTGACCTTTAATTCCCAAATGAGATGACCATGACCTCAAATCGTCAAAATAAGGTCAGAATCTAATTCTCCGATGCCACAAAGCCCTATGGTATTATTTGTGATTCTAGCCCTTTTGGTGTTTCCTATAATTAACCTCTGGTTGATCTCTGATTCGGGTGACCTCTATCGTGAACCTCACATGCAACATTGCCTCAAATCGTCAAAATATGGCCAGATTCGGGTTACTAGTTTGTATATCTCGACTAAAAACCACTAAAAATGACGATTTTGACCGCAAAACGACCTTTAGGGTGACCTTGACCTCAAATCGTTGATCAGAATCAGATTCCCCCACACCGAAAACCACTAAAAAGTTGTATTATTCATGATTCTAGCTATTTTGTTTTTTTTTAAATACGACTGACCTCTAACCCGGGTGGTGGCCATATTGAATTTCGCCAATATGGCGGCCCCAGGGGGCGACTACCTTGACGCCCGTCAAAAATCGAAAAGGTATTGTATGGGCGACATATGGGCCAAATTTGGTGCTTTTGGAAGAATCTGAACCAAACAGTCCCTTTTATGACCTAACATCCCGGACTATCAGAGAATTTGAAAAACTTTGAATGTAGGCGTTCGATGGCATGGACTTGTTTGCCAAGTTTATGCAATAATATTCTGTGGCGTTTATTGAAATCGTCAGAATCTGCACATGAGGTAGCAAATGCTACCAGGCGAGATATTTGAGCACCGTATGCAATGTACTTCTGGAATATTGCTATATAGAACAATGCCAGAATGGTTGGGCCAAATTGACCAGATATTTTTGGGTCAAATTCCAGTTTGACCCCAAAAATTTGGGTCCTTTTGACCAAACTATTTTGGGTACGTAACGTCTATACTCAAAAATTCTGACAGTGAAATGGGTAGGTAACCCAAAAGTACCGGCCACGGAGTTGTGATGGAAGCCTGTCCTATGTATCTGCGTGAATGCAGTCAGATCATGAAATACTTCTTTCTAAATTTTAGTTTTACCCGAAATTACATAAAGTTACATCATTTCCTAATTTATTATGTTCTTTAATTTTTTACCCCGAAAAGCGTTTTTTTCCAATATGACGTAATTGAGATATCATTAGAACAGCCATCTTGGATGTTGTTTAACATTTTCTGGAAGAGCTTGACCCCAGGATATAATGTGGGAAGTTTGTGCCCTTAGCCCAAGAAACAAGAAAAATATTTAGGGATGTCGCCGATTGCCACCCCCACAAGGTTGCGGTAAACCCAAATCGCGCAGGCCAGAAAGGGTTAACACGCTGTTCTGCCTTCATATGAACAACGCGTGACTGAGATACATCATATTTTAGATAACTACGAAAATCATGAAGATTAAGATAATGATCAGCAATACGAATTTGATATTTTTGGAACATTATGATATCTTGCCGGCATCAGTGAAAACTGACGACCGCTTCTCTCCTGCAGGAAATTAGCCTAGTTGTATGTATACTATGATTTATCTTTTTAATTTGGTGCTAATGTTATTACACGAATTAGGTATTTGGATTGTGGACGAGGAAATTCTTTAATGGACGACGGCAGAATTACGAATGGTGGACTAGACGCTAGTAGTATATATAACGTAAATTGGCGAAATAGCGCCTCACTGCGCATGCGCAGAACCTTGTGTGACGTCATAAGTGTGCGCAGAAAAAAAAAATGGGGCGGTATTGGGGCGGTGTGCGCAAGCGTGATGTGTGGGAGGTGGGTACAAGATGGCCGCCAGTGGAAGATGTGGGAGGTGGGTACAAGATGGCCGCGAGTGTCATGTGTGGGAGGTGGGTACAAGATGGCCGCCAGTGGAAGATGTGGGAGGTGGGTACAAGATGGCCGCCAGTGTCATGATGTGGGAGGTGGGTACGAGATGGCCGCCAGTGTGAGTGAGAGGTGGGAGGTGGGTACAAGATGGCCGCCAGTGGAAGATGTGGGAGGTGGGTACAAGATGGCCGCCAGTGTCATGATGTGGGAGGTGGGTACAAGATGGCCGCCAGTGAGATGTGGGAGGTGGGTACAAGATGGCCGCCAGTGGAAGATGTGGGAGGTGGGTACAAGATGGCCGCCAGTGTCATGATGTGGGAGGTGGGTACAAGATGGCCGCGAGTAGTAAAATGTATAAAAGGAGTTGATTTTTAGGGAAAGGGTGTATTCAATCTGACTTACCTGACCTGACTTGATCAGCCAGCCAGCCAGCCAGCCAGTCCTCCTGCCTGCCTAGCCGCTTGTAATAATACTTTTACACCGTAGCAGTTGCTCACCAGCCTGGAGCCCATAGTCATGGCGTCATCATCATATTTAGAGAGGTTTGCAAAGTACCGTGTTCGTCTTATTGATGAGATGCAGCGTGTAGAAGAAATATGTGATTTCCTTATGGATAGAAACATACTCCTCCAACAGCGTGTCGACGAAATCATGGCGGAGAAAACTTCTTCAGCCCAAAACACAGCCCTCATCGATGGTGTACTGCGCTCTAGCCCCTATGCATTTCTAGCCTTCGTGGCGGGGTTGAAGATCACGGGAAATGACGAACTAGCGGATCTACTTGAAGCCGACGTTATACAAGATGAAGATATCTTAGCGATGGATACCACTACCGAACAGCGTACTACAGCTAGCAAACGTGCGTACACTACTCCAGAGGCGAGTACTACACCGGCCAAACGCGTTTCACGCTCCAAACGCCCCCGACTAACACCGTTAGTTATACCTGAGTCAGTAGTTGTACCCCAGCAAGTGCCTGTGAAACAAGAGGTAGAACTTCCTCTGTCTGTCCAGGAGATTAATAATCTGATCCAGCAAGCTTACCAGGCAGCCCACAGGGACATTTGGGAGCTCTCACCTTATTTGACAGTGAGTGTGAAAGACGCAGAATTGCATTTGAATGCGGCGGGCTTTGGCGACAAACCCGGTAAGCATATTGCCCTGAACTTAGAGAGCTGGCAAAAACTGCAGACCCTTGATTACGCCATCGATGCAGTTATTCGCGACGACGGGCGTGATGAAGCGAAATTTCATGTGGGTGACGACATTTATGTGAGCTGTGCTTATTACAACGATGAGCTGCTCGTTCATATTCGTAAATGGCGTATGCAGTTAGATACGCAACAGCTCGTACCTTGTCCTCAGGGTGTCACTTTCAAATTAACAGCCTGGCGGAAGTTACAGTCTCGCAAGTTCCATTGGTTCAGCTCTGGTCTACCAGGTGTCTCACTATATTTACCTCAAGTACATCGATACAGTCTTGCAGCTCATCAGACCTAAAATTCCACAGCACACTCCAGTACCTTCATACGCAATGATCACTGAAGCACTGGAGGCCGTGACGGAGACGGAAATTGCCCTGAGAGTTGAAGCGGCTTGCCTGTCCAAAATTCCACGTGAAGAAATTATAACATACATTTACGTGCACCAAGGACGGAAAGCTGATGATGAATTCAAACAAGTCTTGATGGCGAATTATTGAGAACAAGTGTTGAACAGAACATTTATTACCATACACCTTCATTGAAGTGGTTTGAGAGCGTATAATTGTATTAAAACATTCAATATTCAGATATAATTGTATTAAATTCAATACCCTTGTGAATACGTTCATTTTATTTGTGTTAATAAAAAATAGTAGACGAAAATTACAAAAAATGCTTAGTGTTCATTCTTTTGTTCCCTAGTTCCAATACGTGTATTTTCATACCTTTAGGCCGTCGCGCATGCGCAGAATCACCCTAATTCAACCTTCCACCCAGTCCATTAGATAGCCCTTCAACCTTATCAAAAGTATCACGTACCAATGAATATCTAGCAGAAAAAAATTTTTTGGCTATCCCCAGCTCCAAAAAGGCTATTTTTATACCCCTTCACTGCCGCGCATGCGCAGAAGAGTGATAGTTCAATCCCATACCCAGTGCATCAGATGCCCCTTCACCTAAGCTTCAATTTGATACCTCACTCGTCCCCATTGGCCCATTAGGGGCTTCCCTAGATTGGCTGTTCCATCAACCTTCCCTCCTCCCGACCCCGCCCCCTTTTTCCCTGCCTTGTTTTCAATATTTAATTGTTAAAAAACATAGAAAATGAAAAAGTTTTTTTTGGGTTCCATTTTAATCTTTTTTTCCTTGTTTTTAAAATAAAAAAAAAAAATTTGGCCATTCCATCAACCTTCCCTCCCCCTTGTCCCCCCCTTCTAATTCCCCTTTTTCCGTTTTTTCAATATTTAATTGTTAAAAAATTGAAAAAATTGAATTTTTTTTTCTTTGGGGATAACAATGATGGGGTCTGATGTTAATTTTTGTGCTTTTAGAAGTTTCCTCTTTCCGGGGAAGATGGTTGGCCCTGAAAAGGGCCGTTAGTGTTACACCACCACACTTTTATGCACGGTAGATTTTCTTTATCCCTCCTACATGTTTCCGGCAAATTGGACATTTTATTTTCAGATGGTTCTCGCCGGCCTCAGTGCAATGGCACATGTCTCCTACACACGTCAGTGTCACCCAACAACCCGCACATAGGCATAAATGACCGCATGGTAAAACAGCAAATTCGCTTTCGTCATCTGTACATATGCTACAGCGTGATATTTTCTGCTCTTTATCCAGTTGTTCGTATTGTCTGTGAATCTCCTCGTCCATTTTAATCATGTCTTCTTTCAGTCCATTAATCAAGTTGTTCAGGCGAGTTATCTCGGCTTCACACCCACAGCATTGTTGTGGCGGAGTTTCGGCGGTAGTTGAAATCATTGGAATTTCACCAGGCGTTGTCGTTGGCCCACGTCTACTATTTAACCATGGCAGTTCATTTTGTAGTTCCTCATCAGTTGAGTCATTATCGGGTTCTTGTATGGTTTCCATCGTGCTTATTTCTGCGTCATGTTCATCCCTTAGTCTTGTCAATTGTGCATTTTCTTCGACAGTTCGCCGGAGTTGTTCTAATTCTTCTGTACTGCGTGTTAAGATGGTTGTTTCGTTTTCCAATTCCCTTTGAAAACTGGTGGTTACCATCATTCCATCATTTTCCTGAACGCTAACCAGCTCTCTGTGTTCTGTAGCGACATTTCTCGGGTCCCTAGCGGGGTGATGTGTAAACAGCGCACGTCTTGTTGAATTCATGATTGTATGGGTGAATAAATGTCACAATATACACGTATTTATACTTTTAGTGGGCTGTGGGAGGTGGGTACAAGATGGCCGCCAGTGTGAGTCAGTGCAAGATGTGGGAGGTGGGAACAAGATGGCCGCCAGTGTCAGTCAGTGCAAGATGTGGGAGGTGGGTACAAGATGGCCGCCAAGTGTCAATGAGTACAAGATATGCATGGCCGCCAAGGGTGAATGAGTGCAAGCTATGCTCACTGTATATGAGTGTGCTTTGTTATCATTGTTCAAGCATAAAAATTTCTTATTTTTTTCCATAAATCCGTTACAATTTTCTCGGAATTATGATAAGACTAATCCATAGTGTACACGTATTTTTTTTTTTAGCCAGGAAAATTAAATTATTTCCAATGTACCTGGGTTTACCTACCGTACACTAACTTTATGATTTTTAAAATGCCTAAAAATTAATAAAATAATCATATATTCTAGCGTTAGGTTGTTAAATTTTTAAATATAACACTAATGAATTGCCTGAGTTTAACTTGTAATAAAATTTACAAGTGCCCTGACATTTATTGTAAAATGAAAAGCTGTTTATAATTGTTAAACAAACACACATATATTTTTTCTTCAGCAGCGTAGCACACGATACAACCAGAGTGTTTTCGCTGCGCGTGCGCACGTGTCTTACACTATAAATACCACATTTTTTAATTATTCACAATTAATCTGAGTGCTCAGTCATGGCTCAACTCATGGATATTGACAACACATCAGATTTGTTCACAAATCATGATAATCAAGTACAACGCTTCGACAGTATCATGAATTTGGTACACGATGAACCCCCATTAGATGATATAATCATCCACTTATTCTCACCTTTACCTGAACCCCAGAACTACCCTGCACCAACTCATTGTGAACATCCTCCAGAAACATCGCCGCTGGATAATTTCTTCGCCTTGACAACAACCACACCGGATGTTACTCCAGATGTATACCAAAGTTTTGATAATATAGACGAGATGTTACAAACCATGTTAAAACCCCCAGAACCAGAGACGACAGAAGATGGAACCGATTCAAATGCCTCCTATCATTCCGGAGAACAACAACAACAAGCACCAGATGAAATTGATGATATAGACGAGATGTTACAATTTTCCTATGATTCCGGAGAAGAACAACAACAACAACAGAAAAAAGATTTAAGAAGGCTGAGGCCAGACGCCGGAGAAAAGAGAAAAGATACCAGATTGAGGAGAAATAGGCCACATCAAGACAGGAAAAACAGAAAAGATGAGAGAACAAAGAGGCTAAGAGACAGGAAAATAAGCCCAGAAAAACAAATCCAAGACGAAATCAATTATGTATGGACATTAACAACAACAACAGTCGGACGGACCACAGAACGGCAAAGAGATTTGTATATCCATTGTGTAGAATGCGCGAATCCATTTTCCAAGTTCGCTATATTTCCTTGCGGGCACCAGGGTATGTGTGAAAGCTGCATCAACCACCACGCTAAGATACCATCGTGTGCAGAAGCGAATAAACCGATAGTTTGTCAATTGCTTCCTTTGACGTGTCCTGTGTGCGCTCAGAGAAGAAGACAACAGACCTTGTCAACAACGATGTAATATGGCTATATTACATATATTCCAACGGTTTTTTTAAAAACCACCCAGCTGTTCCGAAAGGGTGACTTCTAGCAAAGCACAAAATAATTTAACACGAGAATCACACCCCTGTGTTCGTTCAAAATAAATACCCCACTCTTATCAAAATAAATTCCCCTTGCATACCGGGATCGTTATCTTGGCACTGTGTAATATTAAATTAATGGGGGCTATTCCCAACTTTTATCAAATAAAGTCCATTATACCCTTGGACTGTCATATTAAATTAATTAATTAATGAATGGGGAAAAACAAAATAAATCCTGTGTGTGTATATAGAGAGATTTGTCCTCATAAGGACATTTGATATTTGGCCAGGGATTGTTTATTTGGATGAATGCAGTTTTAAAAAAAGAGAGGAAAATGTGGGACAATCTGTGCTTTCAAATTCATGTGCTATTATTTAGAAGTTCTCTTTCGGAGAAATTTATATTTTTACGTGTTTGTTTCACGTGCCCTAACAAGGGCATTTGATTATTTTTACGTGTTTGTTTCACGGGGAGTAGCTTACATCCCATCTGTAACTGCCGGGTAATATCCATAGGGAGTTCTTGTGCCCACATATAATACATCCACGTCTTCAAAATTCGGCAAATTGTTGAGCAAATTCGCTGCCGCTATGGTGTTGGTGCTGGTCGTACATGGTGGTGGCGGCGATGGTATGGTAACCGGGATGTCCTCAAGGGGAAACGGTTTCTCCTCCCCCTCCTCCTCTACCTGCAACGTGGGTGGTGACGGCGTTTTCGCTAATGACGTTGTTAACGCCGCAGGAGGAGGAGGGGTAGGGTTGATCGATTCCCCCATCACTCTACTCAATGTTTGAAACCAGTTGGCTTCATTCATGGTCGAATGCGCGGCCACTAACACCCCTCGAACATTTTCTGCCATCCGTCTCTCTCGTCGAGTGGCCTGTAAATAACTGCCATCTTCTAGCTTCAATGCTTCTTCCCATGCCAAAAATTCTTTCCGCCAAAACACTTTTATGGCTCTCTGCATCGCCTCCCTCTGTCTTCTAGAAATGTGTTTCCTGACACCGCTCATCTTATAAATCTTGCTGTCTTCTCTTTGGTGAAAAAATATTTTGTGATAGAGCGTTGGCAGGGGATGGCAGTATATATGTACTTCGCGCGGACCTCGGCGAAATCGTTCATGCAGAAAATTAAAAAAGATTTTGGCGTGTGTTTCTTGGAATTTTATAAAAGGTGTATCATTTTACAATCAGCATTAGTCCCCGTAGAATTTTAGTTCGAATTCATCTCACATAAATCAAGCACTCGTATTAAAAATTTCAGCCGTATAGTCCCTTGTTTACGTCATAATTTTTAATTTTTAGTGGGTTTTCGAGCCGTCACGAAAATACAGAAAACTCCACCCATTAAAAAATAATTAATTTTCTTCGTTAAAAATAGAGCAAGTCGATCCCATATTATTCGATACGAATACCCTGAAAATTGCAGTTCGTTTCGTTCATGAGAACTATAGAAAAATTAACAAAACACAGCCTTTATTGACGATGAAAAAACACAAGCGATACCGTTTTTCCAAAGTCACGCGCTGTATAAGAACAGCTCTAGTCGCTGCGTATTTTTAATACTAACCAACGCTACAAAAGCGCGGACTGCATGCAGAGCAGTCTAAAGCTACTCTATAAGTTTCGTATGAAATCATTTCGTTGAAAACACCGTTTGTCACTGCAGAGTTTTGCCCCCTTATTCCATTAGGGAACCAAGAGTTATCCTTTTATTTGACTATTTTTACAGCGGCGGTAGGCCTTGTTGGGTAATCATAACCCAGGCTAATCCTTATAATATTTTATTTTTATTCTCGTAGGAGTCCAGACTATTAATTGATGTACTCGGGCAGCGTGTAAAAATTAATTGCAGTATTTAATTAAATTTCCCAGGGTATTTTTTTCTGAAAAAAATAAAAAATAAAAGCCCAGGCCAGATAGGGTTAATAATGAAAAATAGAATCTATCGCTCTATATATGTGTGTCGGGCCAGTATTTGAGTTATTCTTCATGATGGCCTCGCCGGGGAAAGAGCTGGCGTTCTTTCAAGTCACGTCTAAGGTCCTTTTTATTGTATATCAACATGAATTACACCTGATCGAAGAGCACCCGATCGAAGTCAAATTGATTTTAACCCTGGCCGGGTGGACGCAATTTACACGGGTCTTACAATCCAAAGAACCCGAAGTCGATTTTTTACCTGTCGGTGTGGGCGTGTACCTGCGAAGGTGTAGAGAGAATTCATTTTTCCCTCGATTAGAGGAGTGTGGCGGTCACGGGATTGTGCTGTGTATGTACCCCTTGTCCCAAAGCATTAAATTTCTTATGATTTTTTCGATAAAACCCATTAGTGCATAATATTGCTGAAATAATGCCAACAGAAAACTCAAGAGTCAATTTAAATATTTATTTGTATTGAGCAAATTACAAGAATTTCGAAGAGAAAAGAGCCGAAATAATGTCTGTCTGTCCTGGAAATCAGCTGATCAGCAATAAATCGACATCTCCGTGACCTTCAAGGAGATTTTGACATTAGGGTTTACCCGCTTTTATCACAAATCATTATAAAGAAATTGTCACACCCGGTGAACTCCTGAAACCCACATCCTACCTGAGAGTTTGGTAAGATATTCCATTCATTCGTTACCGTTCCCGTGCAGTAGAATTTCATCCATCAGCATTTCACTGTTGTGGTGCCAAACACAAAAATTGACAAATTATACGGACTGCCACGATAAGCGTTCCGTACTGCACATGTCCGATAAAATCCCTCCAGTCGTTACAGAATGTTGATTCCACAAAACCTGTTCGGTGGCCTACATCATCGTTCAATCGCTGCACATAAAGGCTGCGTTCAGCTCACCAGAACTGTCTACACTTCGAAATCTGTGAAAGAATATCAATTTTCACGTTTCCTGTCTGATATCACACAAATTGACGCGTCCGCTCGAACACAACACAGCACACTCTCTCGATTACAGTCTACGGGTATACATGCAGGCGATGCATGATGCAGATCACATTATTCATCTCAGCGGACACCGAAATGGAACAAAGTTCCGTTATACACTGCAACAGAGAATGTTCTCCCGCTCAGAAAACACAAAATGGCTACTGAACACAAAAATTTCCCCGGATAATAAAGTCGTTCAAACCACAGCGCCATCTATACGCTTTGGTGCAAGGGAGACAACTCGGACTAGACCAATTCGAAGATCATGTCCGCTATATTTAGCCTGAATGGGTATAGGGGTGATCGGGTTTTTTTATGGCTTTTACTATGAGCTATGAGGTTGATCATGTAGAATACGATGGAAAAAAATTTGAAAGTACCGCGTAGGCTTGTATATAGATCCATATAGATCCATATAGACCCATATACACTCATATACTGGGATATTGGTGTGTATCAATCCATACGGGGTGGACATGTTGGAGCACTAGTGGCCCGATGGGGTAGAGTGAGGTCTTATTTTAAAGCTCTCGAGGAAATAAATAAATAAATAAATAAATAAATAAATAATAAAAAAATCAAAAAAATCGGCGAGTAGTAGACGAAGGGAAAAGTGGAAAGTATTGACCATGCCCCAGAATACTTCATATGCATATCACGGCCTTAAGGCCTATGTAAGATGTAATCTACTTCACAGTTTAGTAGTATAAAAAGCGCAATTCACCTTGACCCTTCCAAAGAAATAAAATCGGCTCTATTTTACAGGAGTATATACGCAGATGACGTGGGTTGTGACGTCACTTCCGGGTTTTCACTTTCGAACATAGAAGAGTTCCAATTTTTTCCCTTAGACGTCCGTATGTTCATCCTCCAAACCCACAAGAGTTGCAATGTTCAACCGCCGGGGTGTTTTCCCGCCCCAGCGCCCCGCAGCGCGTGCGCGCGCGCGCGTCATCTCGCGTCATCCCCGGCAGTGCG
>JAVTVY010013970.1:0-54906 GCA_036873755.1 Hanleya hanleyi
AGAATGGGCTAGGTCCTATAAATCCGATAATAAAACAATGACAACTTGATGGTCAAGTGTCCAATTGTTTATTTCAATATTCTCCAAAATATTCACCAGGAATAAGACACATTATGCCAACATCCCAATTGATTTCATGTGTTATTTCATCAAGCAACAAAAATATCCTTCACGACATGTATCCAGGTGATATGGCAGATGACACACCTTTCTTACCAACATAATTTTCTTTGAAAAATCCTGATAAAGAAAGATCCAGTTCAAAGGTTAGAACTTATGCTGGGGAGGGTCATAATGCATTAACCTAAAGATGGTGGCACCCCCAGGCCTGTAGCTTATTCTGCTGGAAGCACTGAATTGCACAGTTCACTCTTGATGTCATTGTCAGAAAGAGTTTGATGCACACCTTCACGACATTGTTGAAAGAATTAAGAAATGAGTTTCCGACTGTGTGAAAATATTTGTTGGGGCAGTTCATCATGTAAGGATCTTCAAACCGGGGACACCGTGTGCAATACAGCTTGTCAGGTAGCTTTTCCATGTTCAACAAAGGTTCCCTACATGTAACGTAAAACGCGGTAACTTTGGCTCTGCGGGGTGACTTTGGCCCAAAAACTCGATTTTGTTTCAACTAAACACCTCAACAAAAGTAAGTTCCCCCCTAAACATTGACTAATATTTTCTAAGATATTTATGCGATCGTCACGAGATTTCACACAGAACATCGATTTGACCAGCGCAACAATCTGTGAAAATGATTATCCTGTAGGTTGTGCTATGCCTGAATGAGCATGAATTCAATGCAAGACGGTCGCATTTCAAAAATTGCAAAACAGATTATCAAAGACGGATTTTATTCAATAACCAACAAATCCTAACAGGTAGAGCAATGACTGTACTATCCACTCACAAGGTTTGACCAGAGCAACAATCGGTCAAAATGATTACCATTGTACGTGGTGCTATGCCTGAATGGGCATGCATTGAATGCAAGACAGTAGCATTTCCATGAATTGCAAAACAGATTATCAAAGACAGATTTTGTTCAGTAACGAACAAATCCGAACCGGTAAGGCAAAGACACTGCTATTCAATCACACGATTTGACCAGAGCAGCAATCGGTGAAAATGATTACCATGTAGGTGGTGCTATGCGCTGAATGCGCTGGTGCTGAATGGGCATGCATTAAACGGAGGAAGGTAGCATTTTCATAAATTGCAAAACATATTATCAAAGACAGGTTTTATTTAATAACGAACAAATCCTAACCGATAGAACAAAACAGTACTGTCCAATCACACGGTTTAACCAGAGCACCAATCAGTGAATATGATTATGATGTAGGTGGTGCTATGCCTTAACCCTGTCAGGAGAGCAAGTTTGGTAGGAGGGAGCCATAATAGCCCTCCAGGCCTATCTCCGGAGCGACAAAAAATTGAAAGTAGACTTTTTAGTTTGTCATATTGAGGTCATTTTGAACGCATTTTCATAGCCCCCGAGCAGAGGATCATGGGTAAATCGAAGATGGCCGATCTGATGACGTCACACTGACGACATTTTCCAAATGGCATTTTTGGCCGATTTTTCGATTTTTTTTATTTATGTATTTTCCTTGCAAAATGCATGAGAAATTAGTAAATGATAGTCCGGTGTGAAATAAAATTATTTTTACTCACTTTTCCGCTGGCAAAAGCAGAAAGTTCGAAGGAAAAGGATGAAAACATCACTTTTCTGGTACCCCAAATGGTCGAATCTTGGATTTACCCATGATCCTCTGCTCGGGGGCTATGAAAATACTTTCAAAATGACCCCAATATGAAAAACTGAAAAGCCTGCTTTCATTTTTTTGTCGCTCCGGAGATGGGAGAGCAAGTTTGGTAGGAGGGAGCCTTATGGCTTATAGCCCTCCAAGCCTGACAGGGTTAAGACATAGCACCACCTACACCATAATCATATTCACGGATTGGTGCTCTGGTCAAACCGTGTGATTGGGCAGTACTGTTTTGTTCTATCGGTTAGGATTTGTTCGTTATTGAATAAAACCTGTCTTTGATAATATGTTTTGCAATTTATGAAAATGCTACCTTTTTCCATTCAATGCATGCCCATTCATTTTCACCGACTGCTGCTCTGGTCAAACCATGTGATTGGATAGCAGTGTCTTTGCCCTACCGGTTCGGATTTGTTCGTTATTGAACAAAATCTTTCTTTCATAATCTGTTTTGCAATTTATGGAAATGCTACTGTCTTGCATTCAATGCATGCCCATTCAGGCATAGCACCACCTACACGATAATCATTTTGACCGATTGATGCTCTGGTCAAACCTTGTGAGTGGATAGTACAGTCATTGCTCTACCTGTTAGGATTTGTTCGTTATTGAATAAAATCCGTCTTTGATAATCTGTTTTGCAATTTTTGAAATGCGACCGTCTTGCATTGAATTCATGCTCATTCAGGCATAGCACCACCTACAGGGTACTCATTTTCACAGATTGTTGCGCTGGCCAAACCGATGTTCTGTGTGAAATCTCGTGACGATCGCATAAATATCTTAGAAAATATTAGCCAATGTTTAGGGGGGAACTTACTTTTGTTGAGGTGTTTATATAGAAATTTCAAATTTAAATTGATGTGGATTTGTCTGCATATATAAGAAATGGATAATTATGGTACTTAAAATATGATCAGTAATGATTTTTGTCACAAACTATTAGATTTATTTTTTGAACTTTCTCAAGATTTTGAGGTGAGGCTCACCAAATATGCTGAAAATAATTCCGATGTCAACTTCTGATCCTGGGAGCAAGTTACTTGCTCTAGCAATCAGTTTGATCATTGTTTTTGCATGTTCATGGTCTGCTCAATAAGTTACATATGTAAATTAGTGGGTTTACTGGTAACTACTTAAAATTTACATGCTACATGACAAGATGTTGATTCTTACAGGTGCCAAGGGGTGACTTTGTCCCATCAGTTAAACAACACTTGTGTATTACAGAAATTAAATGTTTTTATACACAGCTGTAATATCATTTCTTCGATGCCAACTGACAAGATTCTAACAAATACATGACACTTACAGTTCATTCATGATAAACAGATACAAAATATGAAAATTGGGCCAAAGTGCCCCCCCCCCACTTTAGTGAGAAAAATTAAAGTTCACATAATTGCCCCTTTTCTGGGTATTTTTTTTTTTTAAACCCACTTGTGGGCCAAACTCATTCCAATAGGGGGTTAACTTTGTCTAAGCCTTGGCTACGAATCCCAGGTCAAAGTGACCGCCACCCATGAGGTGACTTTGGCGCACCATAAAACAGGAACAAAATCTGACAACTTCAGGATCAGGAACTAATTACATTGCTCATAAATAACAGTCACAATATGGTGCACCTCTTTGAGCTTTTACCTGGGGAAAATAACTTTTTATTTGAGAAATACACACATCACAACATCAAAAATGGGCCAGTCTACGGTTTACGGTAGTCTATTGTGTTTTCCTTACATGATGAATAGGCCATTTGTTGGCACTGCCACTTCAACATCATATGATAATGAGCTAACATGTGACCAAAAGCTTGAGTGTATATTGGTTAAAGTGAAAACCAATCATCAAAATGAGCTGTGACTGCATCAAAATCCAAAGATGAAATGGCCGGTATAAAGCTCGCAACCAGGAGAAGAGGAAATCACTGATGACAATTATATATGGGCCAATAATATTAATATCTCTATGTCTAGTCAGGCATGCATCACTCATGACACAAGCCACCTGCTGTGTCGCTTCATGTCTGATGAACAATGTTGCAACTTTGAGTGCAACTGGTTCAGCTGAATACTAGGGCCTCGTGTACTAAGTGTGACGGGCGCTACATCAGAGGTTGTAGCGCCCGTCACGATGAAATCTGTAGCGCCCGTCACGCTAATTAGCTTGGTTAATTAGTAACTGCTAAAATTAAATCTGGATAATATAGTTGGTACTCGAGCACTAATAGAAGAAATGGGATTCAAGTTATTTTCTGGGTCTTTGGTTTATCAACACATTAAAAATTAGTATAATATTGTGACGGGCGCTACAACACGACAGTAGCGTTTATTATTGGACATATAATTTGATAAAAATATCCAGTGGCTCTTCTGATGACAAATATCAGAGCAAGAGGTGGCTGTTTAACCAAATATTGCAAACAACCTAAGATTAAATGCAATTATGTACAAATTTCCACAAAAAACATTTATACAGTAAAAAATCCTTAACGGTTAAATTATTTCAGTGGATGTGGGTGGCGCCACCTGGCCCATGGCCGATTGAATGCATATTTCCAGACTTGTTTCTGAAAGCATGGAGTATATACTACATATATGTATATAGTTCATCATAAAAATATCCAATTAAAAAATTGCCACTTTGGTTTAATTTTACGTGGAACAGCTTCCATGGGCTTCGACAGTCCCACACCGCGGCCCATTTCACTGTAACTTATCACACTCTGCGCCATGTAATGGTGCCCAAATTAAAGTCTGGATCAGGCCCTGAACAGTGCATAATATTAGTTGGCAAGTGAAGTATAAAACTTTCAAGAAAAGTGGACACCAGTAGCAAATGAACGGTAGCCAGAATTTGGTCTATGAATTTGTTAACACCGTCTATGAATTTAACTTCTTGGTCTATTATGAATATGTTAAGTTGTTGGTCTATGAATTAACTTCTATGAGTTAACTTCTACTTTTGAATGTCCTGTTTTCATGTAAAACTGTGGGCATGTAGTATGTGAAATCTTAACCAGAAGCTTCTGTACAGTAATCATGTGATGTATGATATTGAATTTTCCAATTATTAAATGGTGGTACATATATTGAGTTTGAGATTGTGCCAAACTGTGGTGCAGAATAAAATTTGAGGATATAATTAAATATCTGAAGCTTTCTTTGTCACTTCCTTAATGTTTTGTCAAAACAGTCCATTCTGGTTGAAGTATTATCAGTAGTGTAACGCTGTCACGATTTTTTGTAACGCTGTCACGCTGATATAAATCCTTCTGGAAACAGAAATATTGCAAAGTGATTTTGGGCTACTACTTGGCCAACAGAAAATGCAGGAGGAGATCCAAAGCTTGCAAATAATTCACAGGATTTTGCATGTATATCCAACTAGCATCAAAACTGGTGTTTTTAGCCGTAACGCGTTTGATTCATGTTTGATTTTTGGCATCTGCTCACATTTTTCATTGATTTCCTTGTAACAGAAAGGGACACATGTACTATTCAAAACCCATAATATAAGGTTAATTCATGTTCAAGTAAGTAAACTGTTGAGCTTAATACCTCAGCAACTCTTCTCTGAATGTAACGCTGTCACCGTGACTTTGACCGTAAGTGGTATAAATTTGGACAATGTAGATATAATCTTTCATGAAATATTGTACTAAATAGAATCTGACCTGAATAAAATAGGTCAAGGATAAAATAGGTAAAGGTCAGTCATCTTCAGCGCACCTTTGGAGCATCACCAGATGTAATCATGGTATTAATTTGGAATGCCTAGCTATATTCTCCATGCTATATCATAATAAACAGTATATGACCTTGAAAAAATAGGTCAAGGTCAGTCAACTGGGATAGGCTTCTAGTCAATCACCAGTTGCATAAGTAATATGAAATTTGAAACCTGAGCTTCAATCCTTCAAAAAATATAGCAAATACTAAAATCTGCAGTTGATAAAATAGGTCAACGTCAGTCATCTTTAGTACACCTCTGGACCTTCACCAGATGTATACATAGTATTAATTTGTAAAGCCTGGCTTTATTTCTTCACGTTATATCATAATAAACAGTATATGACCTTTAAAAAATAGGTCAAGGTCAGTCAACTGGGACAGGCTTCTAGTCAATCATGAGTTGCACACATAATATGAATTTGGAGACCCTAGATTCAATCCTTCAAAAAATATAGCAAATACTAAAATTTGGCCTTGATAAAATAGATCACCAGTCATCTTCAGTACATGTCTGGACCCTTTGTCAGATGAATACATAGTATTAATTTGGAAAGCCTAGATATATTTCTTCATGTTAGACCATAACAAACAGTATATGACCTTGAAAAATAGGTCAAGGTCAGTCAACTGGGATAGGCTTCTAGTCAATCACCAGTTGCATAAGTAATATGAATTTGGAGACCCTAGCTTCAATCCTTCAAAAAATATAGCAAATATTAAATTTGACCTTGATAAATAGGTCAAGGTCAGTCATCTTCAGTACACCTCTGGACCTTCACCAGATGTATACATAGTATTAATTTGTAAAGCCTGGCTTTATTTCTTCACGTTATATCATAATAAACAGTATATGACCTTTAAAAAATAGGTCAAGGTCAGTCAACTGGGACAGGCTTCTAGTCAATCATGAGTTGCACACATAATATGAATTTGGAGACCCTAGCTTCAACCCTTCAAAAACTATGGCAAATACTATAATTTGACCTTGATAAAATAGGTCAAGGTCAGTCATCTTCAGTACACCGCTGGACCTTCGCCAGATGTATACATACATGTAGTATTTATTTGGAAAGCCTAGCTTTATTTCTTCATGCTATATCATAATAAACAGTATATGACCTATAAAAATAGGTCAAGGTCAGTCAACTGGAATAGGCTTCTAGTCAATCACGAGTTGCATATATAATATGAATTTGGAGACCCTAGCTTTAATCCTTCAAAAAATATAGCAAATACAAGAATTTGACCGTGATAAAATAGGTCAAGGTCAGTCACTTTCAATAGGCTTCTGACCCTTCACCCGATACATATGTGGTATGAATTCACAATGCCTGGCTATAATTCTTCTTGAGATATCCTATTCACAAGAAAGATGGACAGACGGACAGACAGACGGACAGACAGACGACGCTGACGTCGACAATACCCGAGGGGTAATAACAGTGATAACATAAAAACACTGCACTAAAAAGACCTATTCGTCATGTAAGGAAAACACAATAGGTGACTACATGTAGGGAATCTTGTTAAACCTAGAAAAGCTACTTGACAAGCTGTATTGCACACTGTGTTCTCGGTTTGAAGATCCTTACATGAAGAACTTCTCAATAAAATGATGCAAGAACAATTCAAATAACTTCCAAATTGAGCTCGGTGGCATTGCAGACCACCATAGTCATTGTGGTACATTTTATTTGGACATACATGTATCCGCATTCAGTGCGACATTTCTATTGTAATACCAGCTGGCGTCAGTATAAAGCGCAATGTCCTTTGTTGAAGTCATGATATGGAATTGGTTTGCAACATCACAATACGATGTTGCAGTGGAAACGTATCAAAATGTAGCAACGTCCCACCCCAAGTGATACATTATTGGCAACCATGAAGGAAACAATAGGTTAAAGCTCCCATACAACAGAATGAAAGAGAATCCTTTATTATAAAAATAGATTATTTTTTGCATATACAGACATGTTTACATATTAACTTTATGAAATAAAACAGATGTAGCAAACACAAGGCAAAGGCAAAATTTGAAGAAAAAAAGTGGTTCTCATCAAGTACATGTATTCCACTAGCAGGTGAAACTGAGAAGTAGGTGGCTGAAATGTGCAAGTAGACAGACCGTTTAGCCTCGTTAGTAAATAATGAGAACCATGTCAATCCTAATTCACAAAATATAAAGGTACGGTCACGGTAATCCCTCTAACAGGAAGTGCAATTTCCCACCTTAAAATTTGGGGGTGATCAGATTTATTAGAACAGAAACTTGATAATGGTCCAAAATCATGCAGATAATCCATTATCTATTTGTTATTTCAATGATTTTAGAGAGTGATCAAATTTATTAGAACCATCGATTGAATTTTGTACCCAAAATTGGAGGTGATTGAATATTGATCTATAGGGGGATTGAATTACTGGAGGGATTACTAGTCAGGTGGCTTAACGAAATTACCTTTACAGAGCGGATAAAGCACCAAATTTCCCTTCATGCTTATTATTCAATTTTAGCCTAGGAGCCCTCCTGAATTTTTCGGGATTTCCAAAATCCAAGATGGCCGACATATATGATAAAATCTTGGATTATAGGAGACACGAGAAGGCCCCATACATGTAGTTCCAAAGTAAATGTTCTGGGGCCATTTAACCTAGTTTGGGACATGCATAGCAATGCTTCCAATACACTACTATAAACTGCATTCACTTTTTCCTGCTGGAGGACGAATATCGAGATATTGGAGTGGTATATAAAGGTGAAATTCCTGCACATTGAGGCTGATGACGTCATGTGGAGCGGACGTCATTTGCTGATCAAAAGTCATTTCCGGGTCAAACGTCACTTCTGTTGCGAGGTCACATTCGGATCAAAGATCACTTCCTGCGGTGGTGCGGTCACTTCCGGCACCGGTTGACAAGTCCCCAGTCAATGAGAATTGGCTTCCCAGTCACGTCAATGTTAATTGAGCGGTAGCTTCGCCTGAATCACTGGGAATCTTCGGGAATGTTCGATCATCTCCGGGAATGTCCGGAGGGCTATCGATCTTAGAGGTCAATTCTATCTTGCCCCGTCAATGTTCTAGGCATATACGCAGCGAGAGAAGGGAAATCCCCATACATAGCAATACCCGCAACGAGAGAAGGAGAATGCCCATGGCCCTGGTGGGAGTAGACCCAGCAATGCTGGTACCAAATGCTGGCACTTTATCTAATTGACCACGAGTCAGTACATAATATGATAGGTTGAAAATACCCTGATAAATCTCAAGTACTAGAGGTTGGGTCCCCGACATATACTTCTATGTCCAGCCTGATAGGCCAATTGGGAACCCATCCATGAACATTTTTACCTGCGGCACGCAGGTCTACGAGAGGCTCGCGTTGTTGTTGTTGTTCTTCTTGTTCTTGTGACTTTTTGAAATACGCATGCGCTAAGAGAGTGTGATCTCTGCCACACTTTTCTTTTCAACCTCACATGACAACACTGTCTTCAGGCAAGTTTGAATTCATTTGCAACTATATTCGGTGAAATGAATTATTGCTTCGTTGATTTCCGTTCAGACTTCAATTCTCTTACCATTCTCAAAGAGAGCCGTGTCTACCCGCGGGAGACCAAAGCGACTCTCATGTAAACTGGTGACATTTTTGAATCTCCAATCTCAAAGCGAGGCAGCATGACATCATTCTCAAAGCGAGCCGTGTCAACCCGCGAACTACTTCCTGTATTAGATAACTCGCTTTCACGGCCAAGTATACATACCGACAATAATTTGTTCGCGATTGATATGCTCCGAAACGGAAAGAATCATTTCCCAATTATATAGCCCACGTTATGTTTAGCAATTCGCTTCTAACTCGGCGGAGTCAGCAGGTCAGTGACAAGCCAGATAATCATACGCCGCCTACTCACCCCCCAAATTTTGGGGGGATGGCTCCCATTTACGCGTGAAACTCTTTCTCGCAGTAGGGAGTCTCGCGAGACGAGAATGTTCTCTTACGTCAGTCGCTGTCGGTCGTCACATCAGCCACTGTCTTCAGATATTACCATTTTAATTGAACAGTATGCACATGTATATACAATTTAAGATCCTTGTATTTCTTATATACCAAAGAAGATGAGCCGCAACCTTGTCAGTGGTTCAGCTAATTTGCATACAGTCACAGTCTTAGAAAGTAGAAAAATAAGTTCACTACTTCTAGTAATCATTTTATCTACCCAATCTAGATAAAACCCAAATTGGTGAAGAAGCATAACAAGTAACACATTATCATTATGATTAACATTGAATAATACTTTGTATCAATTATAGATCATGCATCATGAAAACAAACGCAACAATTACGTTTCAGAAGTAAGCGGAACAACTCAGCATCTTTCACTGAATAAAGATGTTTAACTTTACCCCCAAGGAATTCGCATATATGGGAATATGTTTTGAAAGGAAGAATAACTTAACCCTCTGTGGGAATCGAAACAATGACCCTCCAATCCCTGGACTTGCACTTAATGTCTTAGCTATACCGACTCATTGATAATACTCAAAACTGACTTTATGCGCAAACGGTTTTATAATACATAAACGACTATGTAGTATTTAATGAGTCAGACAACCCTATGCGCGTACAGCACATCATAGTTGTGCAGTTATATTGTGTACTTTCGGTTACAAGCATGAAATTTGGCACATAGCTATTTCGAATGATCCTCTTTCGGAACACAGTCCCTCTATCCTCATTCTCGCAAGCCAGGGCCTTGCTTCGCTAGTATTGATGTTCTAGTCCTCTTCCGCACTCATAATCCCTTTAGAATTGCATTAATCACTTCCGTAAAATCAATACTTACGTGTATCAGCAGACAATGGGCAGAAACATGTTGCATTTGACATCATTCTCTCAAGTCAGAGCCCATTTCTGCTAGAACTTACTGGTTCTACACTTCACAATTTACGTTACTTTGTCAATCAGTTTTACGAATGAAATTACGTCATATATTAGCAGATACTGACCATAAAAACGATCTATTTGACCTCGTTGTCAAAAGCTAGGGCCTTGATTTCCTTGAGAGTTTTTAAAACTTATTTTGATACTTAGATACCTTTCATATTGACTTGGAAGTCATTTTCGCGAATGCAATAATTTGATGTACCAAAAGATAATAACGATAATTCGACATGATTCTCTTATACACAGACCTTGTTTAGTGAACTAACCCTGAAATTTCGCACTTAAATCACCTTCCGAATGACTTAATGACAAACATATTCGCGAATTGATTATAGGGAGATATCCATAGATACTGACAAGAAATGTTTCTTATTAAAAAAAAAACTTAATAAAATTATCAACCTTCGAAAAGGCGATTTAAAAAAAAAAACTTAATAAAATTATCAACCTTCGAAAAGGCTTGACCAAACATGTCGGATGAGGTGATATCTCCTAAGGATGAAATACATGTAGGTAATCATTTGTATAGAAGGAGCAAACCATGTATTGATATTGGCTTGCTGCATGGAAAAGAGTGTCAAGGTACCGTATTTAGTTTGCAGATGATAACGCACATAAATGCAGAAACTTAATTTATTATTCTAATCGAATATCAAGACTGTCACAGGCCTCAATTTGATTTTGAATCGTGAAAAATGTCATTATGCCTGTTGAACAGTTCGATAAAGCCTTCAACCCCATTCCATAGTTTCACAGATCAAAGTGATAGACCTGATAATAAATTCATTGAAAATTAACTTTGAAGGAAATATAAATTTTCCATTTTGCTCGGCAAAGTAAGCGAGAAGGGAGACTGAAGAGCGTAGAAGTTCGCGCTATGACTAAATCCTTGAAATTTGTTTGGATTTCCAAATATTTGAAAGCCTTTTTGATTAGCAAAAATCAACGGCTGAATCGAATGTTTTGAAATTTGGAATACACGATACTTGTACCAAGGCATTGCCAAAGCGATCATTGTGACTTCGTCTGTCAATTCAGTATAGACGGCACGGACCAGTCAACATCGTCGGATTTTGAACGGGGAAAGCGAATATATATATGGTATCAAACCTATTAGTCAATTCCTACAATTGTGGGTTAGAAGTTGAAAATTACTTCCCTTGGCATGAAAACACTTGCAGATGGCGCTTTTTTTCTACAATTACCACTACCTCCGCTGGTATGTCTTTCACTGTATTATTGCCACTGCCGCAGGTTTTGACTACAATGTAGTCATTTCTCACTTGTTCTTTAAGGTATGGAGTGTGGCATCTTATTTTTTTCTGTCTCATCCTGTGGAGTACAATGGGAGGTGTCTCGAGGTGTCTTGACTTTCGCTGAAAAGTTCTGATTGCGCATGCGAGGTGCATAGGCAGATGTGGGATGGACATTTTGGGGTCTAGGTGGAACATCCGTGGTCCCAATGGGTCGAGTAAGGTATCATGTTGAAGCACTCATTTGGGACAGTCCGACTGGTGTGTAGCGGAAATGCCGTCCAACTGCGCAGACAGAGAATAGTGGAAAAGGAACATTTGAATGGACGTTTTAACCGTCAATTGACCTAAAATGACCAGCTATAGTGTGAAACAACTCAGTTGTAGCAAATGTCTGCATCGAGCTAAAATAATCGCGTTGAATTTGACGAATAAGATTTACCTAATTGAGCAAGAGTTTCGAATAACCCTATATGTCTGCCATCTTGAATTCCTGAATTATTTTTCTAGCCGATGATTATAGGAATAGAGCCAAGCTAGGCCAATAAATAGACAGAGCGATCTGTTTTGTGAATAGGCTTGGCTTTGAGAAATTGTTACTTTCAGCTCCATGTAAACACAATACCTTGAATTATACAAGCAAAATGAAAGTATGAGTCCCAGATGAACCCACATGGTCATCATTTTGAAGTTAACAATTGTATTCTCAGCTGAAGATTATGCCAACAGAATAAGATGTGATAAGCAATAGTGTTATCCTGCTCAATTTAAACAAGTTTGTACCTTGTCTAAAAATAATGCCATGCACTATACGAGTAACATGGAAAAAATCACGAATTTCCGGATGACTCCTTGTAGTCGCCATTTTGAATTTAACCATCATATTAATCTGAAGACAAGCAATTAGATTAAAAATGAGCACAGGGTATTTAACTATGATGTGAAATCAAGAATAATGCTTTGATCAATACGAGCAACATGAAAAAGCAGGATTTTCAGATGACCCCATACGGCTGCCATTTTGAATTTGGTCATCATAATTTGATATTTGGGATATATAAATAGATTCAAACTGGGCGCAAGATATTAGGCTATGCTTAGAGATCCATCGGTTTTGAAAAATTTGCACAATCAGCTAAGAATAATGCCTTGAACTATAAGAGCAACAGGAAAAAGTATGATTTCCAAATGGCCGCCATTTTGAATTTCATCATCAAATATTGATCTTAGGCATGTAAGTAGATTTAGTATGGGCGTAAGATGTCAGGCTATGTTCAGAGATGTCTCGGGTTTTGATACATTTAAAAAATGACCTAAGAATATTGCATTGAACTATACGCGCAACATGAAAACATGATTTTCAGATGACCCTATATGGCCACCAATTTGAATTTGACCACCAATTCTTAATCTTAGGAATATCTAAATAGATTCGAAATGGGTGCAAGATATTGCACTATGGTCAGAGATCTCTCGGTTTTGATAATTTAGACAATCAGCTAAGAATAATGGCTTGAGCTATACGAGCAACATGAAAAGTTTGATTTTCAGATGACCCCATATGGCCGTCATTCTGAATTGACCATCAAATCTGGATCATAGGGATATGTTATAAATTCAAAATGGGCGGAAGATTTCAGGCTATGCATAGAGAACCCTCGGTTTTGATAAATTTGCCCAGTGAGCTAAGAATAATGTTTTAAACTACTCCAGCAACATGAAAAAGTGTGATTTTCAGAATACCCCATGTTCGCTATTTTGAATTAAACCATCATCATATTTTGAGCTGAAAATTACGCAAACAGATTTAAAATAGGTGTAAGGTGTCAAAATGTCATGTGAGAGCCACTGATGTTAACAAATTTGCACAATGATCTGAGAATAATGCATATTATATGAACAACCTGTAAAAGCGGGACGTACGGGTAACCCCACATGATCGCCATTTCGAATTAACGCATGATGGTTAATCACTAGAATTATGGAAATGGGCTAAAAGTTAGCCCAATATAATATTCCATAGTATCCCATTCCACCTTGACCCCTATCACACAAAGTACTAATTTACCATGGGTATCCATTTTAACAAACCATGTCATCAAAAGTCACATTTGGCGTCTTTGGTCAACCGTCTACATATAAGTGTAAAGATCATGGCCAAATTCAAAATGGTTGAAATGAGGAGCATTTCTCATTGTTTTCCGTCCATTACTCGCCTTGCGAAGTAAAGGGGAGATATTGTGAGGGGGAAAGAGGATGTCGGTGTCGGTGTCCCCTGCCTGGAAATGATAAGGTTTTTGGTTTAGCAAATTCAAACTAGAGCCTTAGGCACTGAAACGGGGCTATTTAAATGTAAAATAGGCTGTTGGAATAATTCCACTAACTCTTTGATGTTCAGTCCCCGTGGCGAAGAGCCATTCAATTTGTAGTCTCACACATTCCTCTCAATAAGGATCTCTAGTGCATTAGTGTAATTGTACACATTTAAAAAAATAACTTGTGACCGATGGGACAGACATTTATTATGAAACCAACCTGATGAAATGATAAATAATTTCTTCTCTGCATGTTATTTGTAAAATATTTTTACTTTTTTCAGATTATAGAAAGCATATCCTTCAGCAGTAAGTGACAAAAAATGAATATTGAGATACAAGGTAAAATCCTAATGGTTAGATGGACTGGATCTATGCAATACATGTACCTTCCCCTGCCAGTACACCCCTAGTTTGGAAGGTTACAAATTCTGACAATGGTTGTATGCAGACTTGTACATGTAGAGCACTGCATGCTATCTAAAGTTTGGAGTTTGACCCTACCAATTAACCCTATCAGCTAAGTGAACCAAGCCATTGACCTAGGTCATGCATGTGTCTATGCTCTAAATGGTATAGAGGGTCTGGTGGAGGGATGTTTGTGTGATAGTTCCCAAGTTACATACCGTGTATACAATTTCTGCAAGAATGGAAGCCTAGAAAATTAGAATTTCTTGCCAACATGGCAAACATATGATAAGTCTGTCTTAAACTATTTTCTTCTGTATTTATAAAGTTTTTATCAACCAGTGATTTATGACATCCTTTCAGGAAAACTCCATTTTGTATTCATGCTCTAAAGCAGGAAATGTCTGTGAAAATGACATATGAACATATATAAGAATAGCAGAAAATATTTAACTTCACTATTATAGACCAGGTGAAGCAAAATCTAGGCAAAATAGTTGACCAAACTATCTGCAGTAGCTGAATAACTTGACTCTTCTCTTCTGTTCTTCCTCTCAAAGCCTAAAGCAGTTAAATAAACAACCAGTCACCCTGGCAACGGTACCAAATGTACATGGTAAGTTTGCTGCAGTTGTCAGCTCTTATTGGATGATTACAAAACTTGGTACACATAATTCTTATGATTAGAGAATGTACCTGTGCTATTTTTGAGATGAAATGTTAATTTTTCTCCAAATTATGGCAAATTATAGAGTTTTGCGTTTAGCTGAAGTGCACATGTACATCTGTACACAACAGTTTGCTGCAGTTGTCAGCTGTCATTGAATGATTATGAAACTTGATACACATGTTTCTTATGATTAGAAGATGTACCTGTGCTATTTAGGAGATGAATTATTAATTTTTGTGCCAATAATAATGTACATGTATATACATGTACACCTGTACATGGAAAGTTTTCTGAAGCTGTCAGCTTTCATTGGATGAGTTTGACACTTGCTACCCAAGTTCAATGTGATTCAAGGATGTGCATGTGCCATTTAAGAAATATGACATTAAATATGAATTTTTGTCCTAATTATTGCAGTTTAGACTTTGTACGTTTCCATTGAAAAGGTTTTTGTTGGGCAAAAATTTACATGTAGATCTGTACATGGAAAATTTGTTGAACCTTTCGTGGGATGATTATAAAACTTGGTGGACATGTTTCATGTTTTCCTAGGTCACAGCTCTCCCGCAGTTATCCCATACGAGACTGACCTATCCAGCAGTATTCCCAAATGGCACTGGCCTATCCAGCAGTAATGCCACACGGGACTGACCTATCCAGCAGTAATCCCATACGGAACTCAACTATCCAGCAGTAATCCCAGACCGGACTGGTCTATCCAGCAGTAATCCCATTTGGGACTGGCCTATCAAGCAGTAATCTCACACAGGACTGACCTATCCAGCAGTAATCCCAAATGGCACTGGCCTATCCAGCAGTAATGCCACACGGGACTGACCTATCCAGCAGTAATCCTAGACTGGATCCAGCCCCTGTTTCGTAATGTATTTTAAACGGGAAACAAGAGGAAGTAACTCTGCCTATTAAGAAATGCTTGAAACAGGGACTGGACGGAACGTCACAAGGGAGCTAACTTTGCAAGAAAAAATGCACAATATACTGTGCATTTTTTGTCACCAATGAAAACTCCGTATTCTGACCCCGCCCCCAACTCAAAGGATTTGATTGGTTCGTTCATATACGCACGCTGGAAGCAATGCGTTCATGTGACGTCAACAATGAGAATGACGTTACTACCATGACCTCAACAATGGGAATGACGTTACTGCCGAGACGTCACAGTATGGCGTTAGAATGAAATTGATACAAATGTTGCGACCGAAGGTAAAAACATGTCAATCGTCCAGACTAACCACGCCTCCAGATGGAATCTTTACACGACGAAACCCATCAAATCGTCCAGTCTCTATTTTAAGAATAATTTTTTCATTTTTTTTTTTTCATTCTAATTATTTATCAAACGTATATATTTATTAAAGATCATTTTATTATTATTAAATAGTACATATGAAATAGAGACTCATCCAGTCTAGCAGTAATCCCAGACAGGACTGGCCTATTCAGTCCCACATGTGACTGGCCTATCCAGCAGTAATTCCACACAGGACTGGCCTATGCAGCAGTAATCTCACACGGGACTGACCTATTCAGAAGTAATATGACACTGGACTGCAATATGCAGCAGTAATCCCACATGGCAGTGACCTATCCAGCCATAATCCTACATGAGACTGACCTATCCTGCTGTAACCCCACACAAGTTTATACCAACCAGCAGTAATCCCACATGGGATTGGCCTCCCCAGCCGTAATCCCACACAGGATTGCCGTATGCAGCAGTAATCCCACACTGGACTGCCTATGCAGCAGTAATCCCACACGGGACTGTCCTATCCAGCATTAATCCCATACGAGACTCATCTGCCCAGCAGTAATCCCAGACAGGACTGGCCTATCCAGCAGTAATCCAACTTGGGACTGGACTAGCCAGCAGTAATCCCACAGGGGACTGGTCTATCCATCAGTAATAACACACGGGACTGGTCCACCCAGCAGTAATCCTACACAGGACTGGCCTATCCAGCAGTAATCTCACACTGGACTGCCCTATGCACCAGTAATCCGACGGCACTGACATTACAACACATATAAGGGAAGTGGGAAGAGATGCCGACATACTGACTGCGTCATATGACTTCACAGAATAGTCTTCTGGCACATACCAAGAATCTAACGATTCGAGATATGTGTTGTATCTCAGGTACGCTTTTATTGTACCTGTTCATGTGGCAACTTGAATGATATGACCACACGGCCCCTAGCACCGGCATAAGCGGTATTAGATACAAATCTAGAGAGCTATGATGGAAATGCTCTGACAACTCGTATATTGGTAATTGGTGAGCTGTTTCGCTGTGACAACTCGTACACTGGGGATTGGTGAGCTGTATCGTCATCAGATGAAAATGACGTCCATCCTACATGGATTAACTTATATGCCATTAATCCCACATGAGACTGATGTTATTGTCTGTACCAGATAATCTATTCCAGACCTTATTTTCTGTGCCACATCACCTATTCCAGACCTTATTGTTTGCTCTACATGTATGCTTTCAATACTGCTGCACCTTCGGCGGATGACCCCGCAAGGCGAGATGTTGGAGTTCTCAGAACGCTTGTTTGTTATATTTCTTGCCTACAAATGCATAAAAATAATTTGTTTAGCCTAAATAAGCATTCTCCATCGCACTGGTATTTTAAGAGAAAAATAGGTGAAAAAAACAGCGACGGAAAAATGTCTTCCGACCAGATGCCATCACTGTGACATCATCATGATGGTCATCTTGATTTTTTGAAAGCATTTCATGGTAGGCGTTGGCCCAAGTATATAGTATAGAAAGTTTCAGTCCTCTAGCCCGAGGAGTAATGAAAATAGATAGAGCGATCACCCCTCCCCCCACCTGCCCAAGAATGCAATTAATAGACTCAAAATACCCCGGGTCTCCGTAGGGTTCAGTTGCAGGTAATCCATAGATACTGACAAGAAATGTTTCTTATTTGCAGAATTTGATTTTTTTTAAAAAGAAATTGATAAAATTAGCAACCTTAGAAAAGGCTTGGCCGAACATGTCGGATGAGATGATATCTCCTAAGGATGAAATAGTTAATCATTTGTATAGAAGGAGCAAACCATGTCTTGGGAAAGCGTGTCAAGATATTTAGTTTGTAGATGATAACACACATAAATGCAGAAACTTAATTAATTATTCTAGTCGAATATCAAGACTGTCACAGGCTTCAATTTGAATAGCGAAAAGTGTCATTATGCATCTTGGACAGTTCGATAGTTTCACAGATCAAAGTGATAGACCTGATAATACATTCACTGAAAATTAACTTTGAAGGAAATATAAATGCTCCATTTTGCTCGGCAAAGTAAGCGAGAAGGGAGACTGAAGAGCGTAGATTTTCGCGCTATGACTAAATCCTTGAAATTTGTTTGGATTTCCAAATATTTGAAAGATTTGCAAAAAATCAACGGTTGAACCGAATGTTTTGAAACTTGGCTCTTGTACCAAGACATTGCCAAAGCGATCATTCTGACTTCATCTGTCAATTTCGTATAGACGGCACGGACCAGTCAAAATCGTCGGATTTTGAACGGAGAAAGTGAATATATATATATATGGTATCAGACCTATTAGGCAATTCCTACAATTGTGGGTTAGAAGTTGAAAATTACTTCCCTTGGCATGAAAACACTAGCAGATGGCGCTTTTTCTACAATTACCACTACCTCCGCTGATATGTCTTTCACTGTATTATTGCCACTTCCGCAGGTTTTGACTACAATGTAGTCATTTCTCACTTGTTTACTGATCATGTCCATGTTTACACGGAATTGCCCAAATGTAGATGTAAAATGGTGGGTGTAGACACATCTTCATTTTCAAGAAGTTGTTCATTTCTGGAAAATTCAGATGTGAAAGGCTGTATTCTGGTGCCTTCTGAAAGTAAATTCCAACATTTAGTGTCAAACTTTCTTCAGACTTATAATATGTTTGCTGTGAATGAAACTGACCATCTGTCCAGTGGAGGGATCCTGTCCCGATAACTCACCATAGAGACAATACCAGCCACAGCCTTAGAGCTGATCCCGTCCCCATAACTCTCACCGTCTGGTAATTCCTCTACCAATGTGGAGCCCAGGTGTTTCAGGTAAAATGTAACCCCATCTGATATAGCACCCTTGTTTTCTCCCCACCCTTCTGGTAACTCTGAAAATAGAACAAAATTACAATGTAGGTCTGATATTTAATACATTTTCCCACTTCTGAACAGAAATTCCCAGTTCCGAGTCATTCTAGATAATTTGCGACTTCATAACATTCGCCATTCCCAGATAAACGAGTTTGGATGCATTTTCTGCACACATCCGTTTTCAGAACGAGGTCAATGCTGCGTCACCATGGCATTGATGGAAGCTGACGTAAATCAGGGACGTCATGGAGAATTCTGCAACGGAATTCTGCACATTCGTTCTCAAAATGAGGTCAAATCTGCCGTGCACAAAGGACTGATATATGGGAATGGTGGTGAATAAGGATGAGGAGAAAAAAGTCAAGCTTACATCGTAGAACTAGAACCTGTAGGCTTTGGGATGTACATGTATATATTTTTAGGCAAACGAACCTGATAATATAGATTTTATGTAGAAGTAGGCTGCCAATTATTCTTGAGACTGGCAATTTACCAGTGATTGAATCAATGGATGCCTTTGGGAAAGAAAATACATGTAGCCCAATGGGCACCAATACCCATCAGCTACCTGTTATTATCTACTCTTACAATGTACAAAACATGCATTGCATAATGTATTTTTAGAACAATTTACATTGACAACTACAGGTTAACAAAAATGTGATCCAGTAGGATTGATTATAGTTCCACGAATTCCCATTTCCATTATCCTTGACAGAATATGACATTAGTAACACCTATAAATATTGTGAACAAACAATGTGCCCTGTACCTTACTATCTAAAATATGTCAATGAATTGCATAAATTCAAAATAAACAGGTGCAGATGTATGTTCTGTGGAATTAGGCCAATCATATATTGATGTACATCTGTAACGTTATCAGTGTATGACATCACCCATGCTGTAATACTGGACCTTTTCAAAAAAATTCTAATGCCTTTTTCCATCATGGGAGTTATAATGACATTTAGTAACATTTTCAAACACCCATAGTATGGATGTACATGTATTGGTATTTAAAACACCAGCAATGGTACATATATCTTAATAAGGTCAGGGTAGTACATGTACCACTGTAAATTATGTTTAATTGACTAATTTAATTGACATTTGATTTGTAGTGAATATTGTAAAAAAAAAGTTTGACAGAAATATGACATTAGAACAAATGACAATAGTGTGGTAGGAAGTGGGTTCACCCAGTGCCAGCGTGTAGCTAGCGGGAATTTCCCTTTAGCTCGGTGAGCCAGGGGTCGGTGGTTCAACTCCCGGTCGGAGAACTCGGTCACTACAACATTGGCGTGGCCTGTAGGATCCTCGTGGGAATGGGAGTGGGTTGGGTCGATGGTCAGGTTGTCGAGATGAGGAAGTGGTTGATGATGATCTGATTGTTGAGTTGAGTTGCTGGGAAGGATGGGTGGAACGAGGGAGGGAATGGAGAAGCTTGTCAGGCTAACCCCAGGGTTAATAGGGAAAGAGGATGGCGGTTCTTCGTGATGGAGAGGAGTGTGGTAGGAAGTGGGTTCACTCAGTGCCTGTACTAGCGTGTAGCTAGCGGGAATTTCCCTTTAGCTCAGTTGTTAGGGCGCTGGGCTGGTAAGCCAAGGGTCGGTGGTTCAACTCCCGGCCGGAGAACTCGGTCACTACAACAATAGTAACATTTACAATTCTGTCTCTCTATTATACTGCAGGTAAGAACTGTACAGTGTAAAGCTGTTTATATTCACATATGCATACATTACACAACCTTGGTGGGTTCAGCAAACGATGTACAAGACACCGAGTTAGTTTTTCAATATTTTTAAAGTTTCGATTGTCATTTTTCGATAGGACGGAAAATTTTACGGAAAGTGGACTAGGTTATCGTGGAATCAAGAGCCCAAGAGGCTTCAATATACGCCCATATATCTGGAATTACATTGGTCCAAATTTCAAGGTTGTTTACTAGCCTTGATTCCAATTGGTAGCTATCAATCCAGAGAAAGGTCTACAATTTTGTGCTTCCGACAATGTAACATCTTAGACTGAATGATAAACTAAAATGAGCTTATCTCTTGGTAACAAGTTGACCAAGTTGAATCAAGAGTCAAGAGCTCACCTATCCAATACTGAAATCGACAATAGTCAAACACAAGAAAATAGTAGTTTTCCTGCAAATGAATTCCTTTCAGGCGAGAGAAAATGTATGGTTTTAATTTCACAACAGTTTAACTAAATGTACCTGTTTCAAACATGGGAGACAACTTCACAGGACAAATGCCATGTACATGTATGGGAGAGAACTCTGAATATTCCAACCTACATATAACACATAGAGTCAGCTAAACTTGATTCAGTTTTGGGGGACTGTGACCTTGACCTTTGACAAATTGATGTATGGCTCCTCTCTGCCATGCGAGTAAGGTATACTCAAAGTTTGGTATCAATCCTTACCTTGAAACTAGAGATATCGCATGGACAACAAATGTTAACGGATGAATGGACAGAACCCAACATCGCATTACATGACCTCGTCTTCGACAGGCAATTATGAAAATGTGACTTTTAATGATTTCCTGATTTTGGGGTCACAGTGACCTTGACCTAAATTTTGCTACACGACACATCCTCTTCCCTCAATGTATAAATGGACACAAAAAATCATGATTTTTATGAATTTCATGATTTTGGGGGTCACAGTGACCTTGACGTTTGCTAAAAAGAAAGTAAAAAGTCCAGCGTTTTATGTAAGAAGAACACATCACCATAGGCTACCAGGTTATCAGGGCCACGATGACAACAGTCTATCTAATCTGTACAGTATAACATGCTGGCTTGCCGCCGTGATGTTCAAAAATAAATTTAAAAAATCGCCCATCTAATTGAGAACTGCTCTCTTCATATGGTACTCTGGGGATATAATTACTATAATTGAGTTGATATACTCGTGAAATTTTAATGTTTTACGAAAAATTCAGTTCGAAATCTCGGCAAAAACGTATAGAATAGATCGTCTATGGCAGTGGCTGCCTGCAGTGCAGAACATGTGCTGCGTGGTTCAGCGTAGGCCTATCATAAACTCATTTAAGTCGCGTTATGAAACTGCCACGAAAAGGCAGCAGTTGGTAGTATTCCTTCATCCCCATTTGTCTTTATTTATCAGGAGATCAGGAGAACGAGCATCAATCGATCAAATTCAACAATGGCAAAATCGTTGGACATTTGTCTTTTTGCATTATGTTGTGGTTGTGCATCGTTGCTTCACGGGAGAGTTCGCCAGAGAATCGGGAACCCTCGCGCCAGCAGTAATCGCACTATGGGTGACGGAGTCCGATTTTGTGGATTCCCAGAATGCAAAGAAAACATGGCGCTGGTTATGAACAAGGCGGACGAGAGGTGCCGGACGAGGATGGTTTTGAAATAAACGTAAGCCTACGTCGATCAAAAGGCTATCCAAGCATTGGTCCGCCTATATTATTGGATATATATTGTAACTGGGTCCGTCTCAATCTCCCGTCGACCCGTCTTTTTTGGCCATTTGCAAGAATTACACGTCAGAAAAAAAAAAATTGGGTCGGCAGAAAAATCTAGGGTCGGTCCGGTTACCGGAAACACAGGTCTTTTTTTTTTACACCCTATTTGAATCCACTCACAATAAATTAGAAATTTTTAATGATTTCCTGATTTTTCGGTCACACTGACCTTCGACCTCTAACCTTGACCTACATTTAGTATGCAACACATCGTTCCCCCCTAGTGCATCCACTCACCAAAAATTAGAACTGTAGATAGAAAACTGTCAACGATCAACGATTTCCTGATTTTAGGCAACAGTGACCTTTGACCTCTGACCTCGACCTCAATTTTGGTACGCGACACATCGTCTCCACCTAGCGTATCCTCTCACAAAAAATTGCAACTGTGGATAGAAAACGTTCACATATATAGACCGGACACGAACACTTCAGTGATTTCCTGTTTTTAGGCCAGTGACCTTTGACCTCTGACCTCGACCTTCATTTTGGTACGTGACACATCATTACCCCGTAGGGTATTCACTCACCAAAAATTGGAACTGTCGACAGGAAACTGTCCCAGATATAGACCAGACACGAGAACCGGACAGATGGACAGACGGACGGAACCCGCCATCACACAAAAAAGGACCATCCGTCCAACTTTTTGAAAAGTCAATGATGGGAAACAAGGGGTCATCCTATTGTCAGGCCTGTGTCAAGCCTGTGGCAGGCTGATTGGCAGGCCGTGTCAGGCCGGCTTATATACGGTAATTCCTCTAATAAATCGATCACCCTATCGGTATTCGATCACCCCCGATTTTTGCAGAAAAATACGACCGGAAGTTGTAATAATTCAATCACCCCCGATTTTCAGAAGATCCCGTTTGTAATAATTCGATCACCCGCCAAATGTGCCTACCTTTGACGCGTATCATTGACACTGGAAAAATACAATGAGAGACATGATAGAAACATATATACAGCATCATTACCAAGACGTATGTCGGGCGAATCAACTTTAGACCTAGAAAAACGACTTATTAATCAACAGGACCAAAAATAATTAACTGCGTTTCATGATAAAATAAGACGAATGTACTTCCTGATGACGGAGAATAGTCCAACTTCAGCAGGAGGCCTGTGACGTCACAGGCCTCCTGCTGAAGTTGGTCAAACAGAGATCGCGTTTGATAACAGTGTTATTCACCTTATGCTCGAGTATTCACAAACTCCAAGTAGCTGCATTGTATTGAACCACACCTTGCATAAATATAATTTAAAACAGCTCGCTTGTATGCCGATTATGTTTCACAAATACCGGTATTGAAAACTGGTCACTTGCTGATTCATTCCACAAAATGCCATTATTGTTTTCCCGGCTTTGTTTAGATAATTCCGTGGATTAAACAACATATCTGATTATTCTGCCTCAGTCTACTCTACCTTAGTCTTGATTGATTGCTGAAACGGGGATGTTCATGCGATATGATTTACACCTTCGATGATAAACTCCATTCACTAAGTTCACGATATACCAAAGCGGTGATCTTTGTACTGGGCTTTGTACATCTGTACTTTTAGACTCGACGAACCAGGTTATCAGCGACTTTGACTTTTCAGAAGTTCCCATTTGGACCCCTTTTCGCTGGCAATTTCCCATGCAGTTGGTGAAGCCAAGCAAAGATAAACCCCTTCACCCCAGATGAGCGACTTGCCCATTAATATGTAAATAGGGTCTGAATTACCAGTGATTTTCTGAGACGGCTGGCAATATTACTATGGAGGTGAAGCCGACATCCCTATTATTCTGACTTGGAAGTGTCCAGTTTGTGTTGTCTGGCACAAGGCCAAAACTGTATTGTTACTCAAGTTGAGAGTTCTTTGATCTTGGATTGAGACCGTGACATTTAAGACTACACGAAACCACAGCCGGGCATGAGTTATCCAGTCCATAGAGAATCATTATTATTCAAATTACCCAGAGCTAGCATTAGCCCAAATTGTTTACAATATGCCAACAAGGCAGAGTATGGGGCCAGCAATGCGTCTCAAAGACGGCGAGACGGCCAACCTCAGTGTGTGACATTGAGACGGCCAGTTCAACAAGAGCCCAAGGGGCTTCAATATACGCCCGTATATCTGGAATTACATTGGTCCAAATTTCAAGGTGATTCCAATTGGTAGCTAGCAATCCAGAGAAAGGTCTACAATTTTGTGCTTCTGAGAATGTAACATATATCAGATCTTTGAATGATTAACTAAAATGGGTTTAACTTTTGGTAACTAGTTGACCTTGAAGCAAGAGCCGAGAGCTCACAAATCTCACACTGAAATCGAGAATAGTCAAACACAGGAGAATAGTAGTTTTCCTGCAAATGTATTCTTTCAGCCGAGAGAACTTTTCATGAAGGAAGAAGAAAGTGATGAAGTAAACCTTTGTTCTTGAGTTAATAAACAGTTATGAAGTTCATCAAGGACCCCTCTCCCCATCGAATTAGTAAATGTATGGTTTTTATTTCACAATATTTTAACTAAATTGTAGCTGTTTCAAACTCCACAGGACAAATACAATAAACATGTAGGGGAGAGAACTCTGAAAACTTGATTCAGTTTTGGGGGACTGTGTGACCTTGACCTTTGACAAATTGATCTCAAAATGTATGGCTTCTCTTCGCCATGCGAGTATGGTATACTCAAAGTTTGGTACCAATCATACCTTGAAACTAGAGATATCACATACACGACCTCGTCTTCGACAGGCATATGAAAATGTGACTTTTAATGATTTCTTGATTTTGGGGGCACAGTCACCTTGACCTTTGACCCACATTTTGGTATGTAAACACATCATGTCCCTCTAATGTATCTACTGGGAGAAAAAAGTTATTTTTGAGGATTTCCTGATTTTGGGGTCACAGTGACCTTGACCTTTACCTGAATTTTGGTACATGACACATCGTCTTCCCTCAGTGTATCAATGGACACAAAAAATCACGGTTTTTAACAATTTCATAATTTTGGGGGTCACAGTGACCTTAACTTTCGGCCTTGACCTACATTTTGGTACGTGACACATCATGTCCCCCTAATATATCTACTGACACAAAAAAAGTAATTTTTAAAAATTTCTTGATTCTGGGGTCACAGTGACTATTAACCTTGACCTGAATTTTGGTACAGGACAAAATCGTCTCCCCTTAATATATCAATGGACACAAAAAATTCAAGATTTTTAACAATTTCATGATTTTGGGGTCACAGTGACCTTGACCTACATTTTGGCATGTCCCCCTAATGTATCTACAAAAAAAAAGTTATTTTTAATAATTTCCTAATTTTGAGGAAAGTGACCTTTGACCTTCGACCTTGACCCAATGTTTGGTATACAACACTTCATTTCCCCCTATGAATCCCCTCACAAAAAAAATATTTTTTTTTAATGATTTCCTGATTTTTCGGTACCACTGACCTTTGACCTTGACCTACATTTGGTATGCAACACATCGTCTCCCCCTACCAAAAATTAGAACTGTAGATAGAAAACTATCAATGATCAATGATTTCCTGATTTTAGGCAACAGTGACCTTTGACCTCTGACCTCGACCTGAATTTCGGTACGCGACACATCGTCTCCACCTGGTGTATCCACTCACAAAAAAATTGCAACTGTGGATAGAAAACATTCAGAGATATAGACCGGACACGAACACTTCAGTGATTTCCTGTTTTTCAGGCCAGTGACCTTTGACCTCTGACCTCGACCTTCATTTTTGTACGCGACACATCGGCTCCCCGTAGGGTATCCACTCACCAAAAATTGGAACTGTAAATAGAAAAGTGTTCCAGATATAGACCGGACACGGGGGACGGACGGACAGACGGACAGAAACCGCCATCACATAATACGTCCGCCTTTTTGGCGGGCGTATAAAAACGGGACGGCTATTCTTTATTGGTAATGTTTAATGCATATGCCCGAGACGGGGTGATTTCCAAGGACAAATAATCAAACAAAAACCCGTGGAAAAACAAACCCAAACGTGGCTGTTGAAGTTGTTATGGATTGTTGGACGTCGACCACGTGGAAATTCCCTCGACGAGTCGAAGAAATCCAAGGCATGTACATGAAAATGAGGGCAACCCCGTTCCTAAAGGTTTTCTCAAATCATCTGACACGCGCGTAGATTTTTCAACCCACTACCGTATGCAGTTTACAGCATAATTAAGCCACCGAGAATGTGGTCTCTCACCTCTCTGCACAAGGGTACTACGATATCATCCCCAAACAAATCAATCTATCTGCGCGGAGATTGGTTTTACTCTGCGAGAGAATTGCAAAGCGGCAAGATGTCAAATGAACGAGGCCTACTATTGATAGATTTCTTCAACAAGGAAAACGTATAGTCACATACGTTGGATTCTGACAGCGAGGAATGACGATGAACCAACTGCCGGCTGACTGGCAAGTGCTATGTGACCCGCGAAAGAGAAACCGGCGAGATCCGTCACCGTCACCAGTTGGGTTGCTAAAAACGCAAATCTGACATAGTTATCGCAAGCATGGACTAACACGTTTCCCTGGCTCATTGATGCCGATAAATACAATGCAAATGTGCAGTTTGTCATCAAGTAGGTGGGCTGGGGCTTGAAGTGACAAGACAAGAAATTTGAAGTCATTGTTTTGACCAAAACGCAACAAGAACGATGTTTCCTTTTCAAGCATGTATTTGGTTTTAGGTTTTGCAAAACTTCATTAGCGGTTATATTGAATCTGCATCAAATAAAATAAAAGAAAAAAACTGTGATATATCTAGAATCTACATGTATGAATACAAATTAACAGACAATAGACAGAGATATAATGAAAACTGAACAAATGTTAAATATAATTTTAAAAAAAAATATATATATATGATCATTCTCCTGGATTCTGGTTTGCGTGAGTGATACGAGAGTGATCACTCTCTCCAATATCATTCTTCATTGCATTGGCAATTTTGAGGAGAGTGATCAAAACTCTCCTTGAAAATTTATTAGAGTGATAGTGATCACTCCATTTTGTTCCATTTTTATACTGCATAAAATGACCAGAAAGTATGTGGAAAGAGGCTCAGAGATGTGCTCTCTGCATGGCCAGAAATGCCCTAGAATGCTCAGAGCATCTAAAACCCTGGGGCTTACGGGGCCTAGGCGGCCCCTGGACCCCGGCCTATTTGTCCTATGATAGTACATGGGTGAGACGCCCTGTTTCCTGATTCTGGCTAAACCCCTGGGGCCACGTTTGATTGTACAACCCTTAATTGACAGGCTGGCTTGTCTCATTTCAAAGCTGTGATGAATTTTGTTGATAATGGCCCAGTCTAAACTCTTGTATACAAATTGAAGATCCCCAATATTCTGAATGGTTTTCACGACATTGTCAGAAGGCTATATTCACTGCAATGAATTAATGAAGTGACAGTCTAAAAGACTAGAGCCTTAGGCACTGAAACGGGGCTATTTAAATGTAAAATAGACTGTTGGAATAATTCCACTAACTCTTTGATGTTCCATCTCATGGCGAAGAGCCATACTTGTACTCTCACACATTCCTCTCAACAAGGATCTCTAGTGCATTAGGGTAATTGTACACATATATATATTTAAAAAAAACCTGCTGGGACAGATATTTATTATGAAACCAACCTGGTGAAATGATAAAATAATGTCTTCACTGCATGTTACAATGTACCAATATTTGTAAAAAATTCACTTTTTAACTTACTATGACAATGCATCCATAAAATAAAAATCTAACTGCTTATTTTTCATCTCGAATTTATACAGGATCATGAAAATATCAATATTATTGCTGTATTTTAAGCTGTTTTCTTGTAATATTTATCGGAAAAGATGGTGTCAATTCGCCAGGAATTTTCCGCGATATATTTACCGACACTAGGTACCGGTATTGATAACTTTACTTGAAAAGGCTTCCGTAAAATAACTAGAGCCTTAGGCACTGAAACGGGGCTATTTAAATGTAAAATAGACTGTTGGAATAATTCCACTAACTCTTTGATGTTCCATCTCATGGCGAAGAGCCATACTTGTACTCTCACACATTCCTCTCAACAAGGATCTCTAGTGCATTAGGGTAATTGTACACATATATATATTTTAAAAAAAACTGCTGGGACAGATATTTATTATGAAACCAACCTGGTGAAATGATAAAATAATGTCTTCACTGCATGTTACAATGTACCAATATTTGTAAAAATTTCACTTTTTTCAGATAATCGAAAGCATCCTTCAGCAGTAAATAACAATACGAAGATGTGCATCTGAAAATCACTCGTCTCTGGGTACGGTACATTCATAATGTATTCAATTTGAACCAAGATATCAGGAACACCAAGCAGTCAAGTCACAAATATACAGATTATCAAAAATTTTGCAATTAAGAATGACCCCCAAGGTTTCCGTCCAATCAGAGAAACCGGTTAAAGTTTCTTGATGCATCAATGATGTATACCAAATTTTACATCGAGCATTTAAACGGTATCAGAGATAGAGATCATTAATGATTTAGCATAAATTAAAGATGGCCGCTCATCCTTCCCGCCACTCAGAGGAACTGATGTGGTTATTAATTGAAAGTCCCTTGATACATTGATGCTGTATACCAAGGTTTGTATAGAACACTGAAATGGTATCAGAGGTATACATCATTAAAAATTTTGCATAAATTAAAGATGGCCACCAAGGTTTCTGCCCAATCAGAGAAACCAGAACTGTCGTTTGTCGTAAGTATGCATCGATGATGTATACCAAATTTTACTTCGAGCACTTGAACGGTATCAGAGAACGAGATCATTAATGATTTTGCATAAATTAAAGATGGCCGCCCATCCTTCTCTCCACTGATGTGGTTATTCATTGCAAGTCTCTTGATACATCGATGCTGTATACCAAGTTTGGTATAGAACACTTAAATGATATCAGAGATATATATCATTAAAGTTTTTGCATAAATTAAAGATGGCCACCAAGGTTTTCAGTCAATCAGGTCCCGATTTAAAGTATCTGTATGCATCGAGATTGAATACTAACTTTCATATAAAACAATTGAATGGTAACAGAGATATGTATCATTATCGATTTTGCATAAATTAAAGATGGCCTCCAGGATTTCCAGCTAATCAGAAAAGCCGGTTTGGTAATTCATTGAAAGTTGCTTAATGTATCGATGATGTATACTAACTTTCGTATTGAACAGTTGAATGGTTTCCGGGATATGGATCATTATCCATTTTGCATAAAATTAAAGATGGCCGCCAAGATTTCCACCCAATCAGGTCCCAGTTCAATAGGCTTCTGGTCCTTGACTAGGCAAATAAGCATACCAAATTTGGAATTCTTCAGTGGAACCGTTTTCCATCTATCTCGCTCATGTACTGACGTACGAACAGACGGACGTTCAAGACGACAATACCCCATGGCCAAAATTGGCCGAGGGGTAAAAATGAGTATTGAGATACAATGTAAAATCCTCATGGCATCATATTGTTTCATGTATATCCTCCCTAGTATATTACAGTTCTATTTGGTTATCTCCCCTGTCACCTTACAGCTTCAAAACTGTGATATGAAGAGCTCTTTCTGTAGATCAGGGGGAAATGCTTGCAACATTTCAGGAATATTTCAGAAGTAGAATGAAAAGAAAACAGGGAAATTATTACGTAAATGATTTGACCTTCACTGGATTTTAGAAACTTACTATAAAAAGATAATGGAGAGGGTCTTGAGGGGTGAGCTTAAATGGCGAAAATTCCAAACTGTAACTCAACACACATATTTCATGAAAATGTAAATGAATACAGGCAAAGTGAAATATCCCATTGTTTTCTACAATGAATTACACTTATACTGGTATTATTTAATACTAAATTACTGCCCAAACACGCTTTCTAATGAGAATGAGTTAGTCCCACAAAATCACTCAACATGCGCCTCTCAAAATATGTGGTTTAGCAGACGACATATTTTGAGCACGAAAGTAGTGCCACTGGAAAATGAACTAAAACACGCATAAAATTAGATAAATGGAAATGTAACTTAAACATATCAGACCTGCAACTATACGCGAACATTAAAAACACAGAAACCTGGACATTCTAAAGAAGGAAGTTTCAGACCTCTTTCTTGTCGTGTAAGAACTCTATCTTTTGCTGTGTTAGCAAGACACAGAGCTGCAGCTCAATTTTTTCTGACTACAGAACAGGACCATTAGTCCCTACGGGCCTACATCGCCCCGTGAAAATAACTTTTGTGTGTGTGTGTGTGTTCATTTCATTTCCCTGCCTCACCTTGTTGCTGAAGCAATTCACACAAACTACATGTATTATCACAGCGGGGATCAACTGGGATGAACAGATTTCAACATAGAGTCTGTGTGCACAAAGACGCTCAATGGGGGATATTCAGAGGGGGACCAGCATCCATGTCTATTGACGTCTCCCCATAGCTCAAATGAAAAACTCAACAACTCCCTTGTTGCAGTCAGATCTGAAGAAATGAAATAATGGCTCCCTCGACATACGAGTTGCCCACAAACTGCTACAATGCGGAAGCCCTCATAGGGACAAGTAGAGGAAAACTTTTAATATAAATTTGTCCTTCCATATCATCTGTTTATTGAAGAAAATGACAAGACATCGGAAATACCACTTAAATTGCCGTCTATTGATCAATCTATTGATCAAGTAGGTGCATGGCAAGTAGACGGGCATTTTCGCCTCCAACCTCCTGCTAATGAGAACCCAGTTAGTGAATTCTGATCATAGTTCTATCATATGGTATTGGAGAATTCGCAATAACAAAAACTGAACCTTTAGTGTTTTATTTCTGTGTCAATGCGTATCGTTATTCACGATTTTGTTATACGGAGCAAAGTTCGTTGATTACAAGTGTGTCGTGCTACAAATTATAACCAAATAGCATTCTCTCAAATAATATTCACCGTATTGAACAATTACGGGAATAGGTCGTGTGTCGTGTGTAGAAAACCGTGAGATCATCGTGTATATTTCCCCCCGAGTCGACGCGATCAAGTTACGATAAAATTATGAGTCCCATGTGTATACATTTTCCGCCATGCTGAGAAAAAAATGATCAACAAACTCAACAAGCGCTGGATGAGCGCAAAGACCTCAGGGTCCGTAGGGGAATACATCACTGAGTAACATAGGGCCGGATGCCAAGCTCAATTTTACATTTGTTGGAAGTTAACTTCACCAATGGTAATTAACCTGGGGTTGAGGGTTCCCCACTAGCATGTCTAGCCAGGGATGTGGAAGTCACATTCCCAGCAAATAATTTTTGTCTGTCAGATTGGACGTGCTTGAAATATTGGGGTATCATGGGCGTCGCTAGGATTTTTCAAAGGGAGGTCGATTATCATAGCACTTTAGGTGAGGGTCCAGGGTCCGCCTAGGCCCCGGAAGCTCCGGGGTCCTAGATCGCCGGAGATGCGTTCTAAGCTGAACATAATGTATGCAGATTTAGGGTTATATTATACAGCTCTGGGACCTTACTTTAGATGGCCTGAGATGCATTCTGAGCGATTTCCAACAATTAAACTAACACGTCATTTGTCAAACATCAGTATTATATTTTATTCTCTTGTCATCTTGAAAACACAATAATAATGCTTTGGGCCGATATACCTCATAGGCTAACCCAGTGGCGTCGGAACGTAATTTAAAGTGGGGGACCACTATCACAGCCCAACAGGCGGGGGTCCAGGGGCCGCCTAGGCCCCGGAAGCTCCGGGGTCCTAGATTGCCGGAGATGTGTTCTGAACATTTTTCCGGAAATAAAACTGATTATACTGCATGCATATTTATGATTCTATTTTCACGATTTTTTTTCTTCACAATTATAAGCATGCATCGATATTGAAAACATCGCACCTCATGCCTTCATCCATTTGACGTTCTAGTTATATTTAAAACATACAAAACAATGACTTAATAGTTCTTGGGAGGGAAACCAATATGCCTACGGATACGATTCATTCACACAAAAATAAAACAAGGAAATCCTCACAGCCCAACAGGTGAGGGTCCACAAGCCGTTTAGGCCCCGGAAGCCCCGGAAGCTCCCCAGAAATAAATTTGAACGTAATGTATGCAGATTTATGGTTCTATTTTGACGTATGTTTCACATTTATAAGCACTCATCGATATTGAAAAAATCATACTTCATGCCTGAATCCATTTGACTGTTTAGTTATATTTATCACATAAAAAAAACACATAAAAAAACGATGACCTTTACATCATGGAACATTAGAACCAATATGATAGCGATTCACTTACACAACGCTAAAATAAGCAATCCTCACAGCCTGACAGGCGAGGGTCCACGGGGTCTCCGGTCGCCGGAGATGCGTTTTACTCGTTTCCCCGGAAACAAAGCTGAACACAATGTATATAGATTCATGGTTCTATTTTCACATTTGTTTCGCATAAACCCGCATCGATATTGAAGAATATGCCGGACTCCATTTGACTTCCTGGTTTGACACAAACAAAACATGTCCTGGCACTCTATCTGTAATTTTTATGTGGGGACATGGTCAGTTAGGGTGCTGAAAAGTGGGTGGCCAAAAGATATTCGGGCCCCCCTAAATCAAAAGGGGGGCTTCCGACGCCACTGTAACCATGTTAAAATGATTAAAACTAAACATAATCATATCACTTTCCGATCCATATGTCATTTTATGACTGTGAACATTAAACTTTTGCTGAAAATATCACAATAATATTGTGTAGAATATCAAACTGTGTATCATGGACTATATCTCGTGGCCATGGTGAAATACTGACTAGAAAAACTTAACTCTTTACCCCATACGGCCGCCTTTGAGCGCCTTGTACGCTCCCCCATAGAACCGCCTTTGAGCGCCTCGCACGCTGCCCCATAGAACCGTCTTTCAGCGTGTCATCGCTGTTCCCATGTGATGGATTACTTTCGCAATTTTTGCGTTTATTTTGAGTAAAACCTAATTAAAACTATACATTTTCAGAAAGCCAAAATTTAAATAAATCGGACTATATAGACTGTTGGTATGTTTTGTAGTAAGGGTAAAATGAAATCGAGAGAGGAACAGAAATAATCGATGGAAAATGCACGATTAGACACCAAATGTGTTTCGTGTGCTTCAAGAGAAACGTTCGAAAAATTGTAAAACCTGCTTCCAAATTCCTGAATATTTCACGTAACGCGAGTATAAACTACCAAAGTATCTAACCTTGATGACTAACTCGTCAAATCTGCCCATCTGAGTTTATTATAAACATTTCCCGGGACCTGTTGATCTCCCGTTTTAGAATTTATCCGCCATTCTTTCACCATGCTGTGTTTCGTGGACCCATGGCCATGGCGATCACGCGCAGATAAACCGACTGCTCCAATCACGCGGGCCTCTGAAAAGGTCGCTCAAGGTCACTCAACTTTGGGCCAATCAGTGATGCTGTTTTACTTCACCTTGTTACCAGCCTTCGTTCTCCTTTAGGGAAGTATATGGGACTTTTTCAGTTATAGCTCGTTCTATACCTGCCATCTCATGATGTAACTGCGAAATCCCGAATGTACGAAAAATAAGCTTTACAATGGTATACGACAACACAGGAATTACAACCGAACAACAACAACAGAACGCTGCAAAACGTAGCTAAAATGCGACAATTTCTTCGCTTTTTTCGTGATTTCCAACAGACGGAAAGCAGACACAACACATTTTCTCGCAAGATTACTTATTTTTAGATTAAACGTTGCTGATATTGATATAAAACGTGAACAAATTACGTAGAATGGGCCTGTGGGAGACCATTGGTAAATATTTTTCCACATGACATAGGACATAAAACGGGATATTTTACATCGCAGGAAACGTATGAAAATTGAAATCAGTCCATGGGTTAAAGACCTACGCCATTACAAATCTGTTATGGGTCAGAGAGAGAAAATTCTCCACAAGTCTATGGGGTAAAGAGTTAACTGATATATTTTCAGGAAATGAAATGTCACGAATGTAGTATGGCCTTCAGCAAAGCTTATAAATACATATATTACAGCTCTCAGTTTATTGCCCGTTTTGTACTTCGCCAACGGTAGACCGAGGCTGTCGATGCTTCATTATCAAATCCACACGCATCGAGCAGAAGGAAAAAAACACACGAGTTAGTGTTAATGATTAATTGAATAGTAAATTCGCCTGCTTTATCCGTCGAGAGTTCCCCTGCTGTATCCGTCGAGGGTGGAGTCTCATGAACAGAGCTATACAGCTCTTTCATAATCCACTTTATGACCATAAAACGGAAAGTCGTGGTAAACCCATTGTTGAGCGAACTGACGCGTCACTACTGGAACGGAGCATGCTTACGAGCCTGGAGACGGACACTTTTTATTTCTTTCTTTTCCCTTTTGCTTTTTTTGTTTTGTTTTTGTTTTTGTTTTCTCTGTTTTTGTTTTTTTTGTTTTTTTGTTTTTTTTTCTTTGCTTTTTCTTCTGTTTTTCTTTTTTGGCGCGTCCAAGGGGGGTCGTACGCACCTGACGACCCCCCCTCCCCCTGATTACCGGAATCGAGTATATTGATGGAAAACCTGGAATACTGCTTTGAATGGTGATGGCTGATGAGAATATTGCCCATATGGAACAAATGGCTGGATTCCAGCAAATAAAAAGTTCATGTTAATCATAAACAAAATACAATTAATAATACTATCAAATAATTATGTTTATTCCTTGTCGACATCAATATATTACAGACAATATTATGACTGAATCATGGTAACAGATATTCAAGGGTATATATGTCTACAATAAACTGACCCATGAGACCCGTGATGCTTACTATATTATGTTGTTAAACTTCACTTGCTAATCTCGATTATGTTGCTTATTGTGAAAAAATAAATGAAGTTATGAAATAAATAGCCCAACACCCCTCCCCCCTCCCCCCTCCCCCCAACAGGGCCGTATGTAGCGCCAATTTAGTTCCGTAAAACGTTTGGGCGCCCAAACTCCCAAGGCGCCCAAACTCAACGTTGAAAATATAAAAATGATTGAAAGTTTGGCAAACCTATCTAGTTCGATTCTATAAAAGAGCACATAAATTTGTAATCTTCGGCGGATATTTTATGATGGACTAAGAAAACACCCGATGTTATCCCGATTCAACTGCCCCGGGTATTTTATGCCTTAGCGCACTGCTATCCCGCGTGTAAGTGTTACATTTCCCAGGCGACTTCACAGTCTGCCGTAGTCCCTCACAACATGTGGAAAAAAAAGTTTGACAGGTGAAATTTTACGACTGAAAAGATGAAACGTGCTGGAGGGCGACCCTCAACAACTTGTAAATCCCATAATAAGACGGCGAAAACATATACGTCGAAGGACAGGCTATGCAGTGACAATGCAGCTGTGAAAACGGCCGTGAATTCCGCAAGATCTATTGCCTCCTATTTTTCACCAAAGCCAAAGGTTGATGAACAACAACAACAACATAACATAACAGAACTCACTCATTTTTTTCCATATTTTATTTTATTCTCTTGAGTCACACTGTAACACAAAAAGTTCAAAATAATAAGTAAAAGATATTTTCCAACACCCTTAGTTCTGTCAGTTTTTACACTCTAAAAATGCTTCATTTTGCCTTAAAACTCCTAAAATGGCTTCTCGGGATGGGGCGCTGCCCCAGACCCCGTAGGGGGGCTAAGAGCGCCCCCCGAACCCCCAGCTCTGGAGTTTGGGATCAGAACCTGACTTTCATTTCTAGAAACTGCCCTGCCCAAGGAAATATAATTTATATACAGGGCATCATCGATTGTGCTGTTGTCTTCCAGTCAGTGCATGGATGAATATGCAATATGCAACAACAACAACTTGGACTATTTGGTTGGCTTCGACAAATACTTTGCGATATATAGAAATGGCGAGTGGTCTACCAGGAATGATTGTGTTGTAATGACATAAAATGGCGGCAATAAACTTACCAGAAAAGCAGCAAAAAATCGCATCGTCCATCTCTACAAGCTGGCGAGCCGCCATGTTGAATCTCCCGCTGTTTTAGTACTGAATAAGTAACAGACTGTTACGTGTCACTTGTGAAGCATGTCGGGAAGTGGAACCCGACTACAGAAGCAAGGCCCATTGAAATGCATTGCAATGAGGGTTCCCCATTATTTGAATATTGTCCAGAATGTGGCTTCAAAATTTCGTCGGGAACCATAGCAAACCGTATTGGAAATCACATGAGCAGGGCTCGAAATTACCACAAGCCCGGCAGCCCATGGCTGGTGAATTTAGAACTTGTCTGGTTGAATATAGTTCTAAAGCTAGCTAACCAGCCCGACTGGCTGGTTATAATTAAAGAATTTCACCTTTGTATCATGAAATATACCAGCTCGATGGTCTGGTAAAGTTTTATGGTAAATTCATGCCTTGATGAGTCGTGGGTTCCCCATATGACAATTATTTGGCGGGAGATTTCACGTTGCTCTCCTAGACCTCCGTCTGATCGACGGAGGTAAAAAACGTTTGCGGCTACCGGTATGACAAAACAACTATTCTGAACCAAATATTGCATCTCTGATATTTTGTGAAAAGTATTGTATGATATGTAAAAACCAGATTTCCAGATATGAAACGGGATTTCATTTAATTATTCAACCAAGTGAAAGCCTTTCGCAAAGATAATCTAGTGAACTCTGTAAATTGTATTGAATTGTTTTATTTCAATAATAATAATAACAACGAATAATAAGAGTGAATAATAATAATAATAATAATGAAAAGCAATAATAATAATAATGAATAGTAATAACTTGTTTGACTATGAATGATGAATAGTTCACAAACCGTGATTATTCAGAACAGTTTTATTATCCAATAGGAATAAAGTAGCAAAATGACAAACACATACATAATAATAATAATAATAATAAAAAACACGCAAGAAACCACATTGAATAAGCCGCCCTGCCACAGCCTGCCAATCATCCGGCCTCATAAAAAAGTAACAACCAATGGCATAAAATGCTAATAAATCGATTTATTTTCATTATTATTATTGAAATAAAAGAATTCAATACAATTTACAGAGTTTACTAGATTATCTTCGCGAAAGGTTTTCACTTTGAAATAAAAGAATTCAATACAATTTACAGAGTTTACTAGATTATCTTCGCGAAAGGTTTTCACTTTGTTCAATAATTAAATGAAATCCCGATCCGTATCTGAAAATCTGGTTTTTACATATACCTCTACTGGGCTGGTCGGCCGCCATATTGGGCCAGGGTATGAAATAGACAAACAAATTCTAGTTGCCCATCGGCAAGCACGGGCAACCAACACATCCAAATGCATTGCAATTTGGACAGAATTTGGTTGCCCAAAAGAAATTTAGGTTGCCCCGGGCAACCGGGCAAAGGGCTATTTCGAACCCTGTGGACTGACCAAGGTTTCGAGCGTGGAAGAGTAAATTGATGATTCCGGGGCTTAATTGCCGATACATATGTCTAAAAATATACCAGATAAAAGTAGAAATGTATAAATGTTATAGTAAGATGCACAAATAGTTGTAATTTCGTGTATAAAGCAAGTAATCATTATATATAAAGCTGGCCTGACACAGCCTGCCAATCGGCCTACCACAGGCTTGACACAGGCCTGAAAATAGGACGACCCGGAAACAAGGCATTTTTTATGGGGCTTAAGGCCTATGTCGAGTACTATAAGAAGGTTCTTTTGGCCTGGTTCTTTTGCGAAATGATGTTCTGGTTCTAGGCTAATATGAATTATTCCCAATCAAGCCGTGATTAATAGAAGTTAGAACAGACATATAGAGGAAAATCCTGTGACGTCATCGCTGTTTGTAAACAGACTGTGCGCCCTCTGCTTGAAGGTAAAAGATTGAAAGTATCAAGGGAGACAACTCGATTAACATGCAAATTTATAGGCACTGCCACCAAACAGTTATCATTTATAGTCGTGGTTTAGCGTCATATCTTGAAACGAAATTTATGGATACGATTCATTTGTCACAAAACTTAAATTCGTTTTTGTATATAATAATATTTTCATGACAAATTCTAAGCAAATGAACGTTTTAGCAGTGAATAAACTGAGGCCTTCGGTACGGCATACACGTTAAATTGAGCTATTTTAATATTCATATTTCATGTCCTACGGAACTAAGTTTGAATTTGAACTTCTTTATTATAAGATGCCTTATCTTCTTTATTGGGCTAGGCTAATGCGATTATATATTTACAAGTAAAATTTGTACTAATGGTACGGTACCATCGAAATTTATGGATACGATTCATTTGTCACAAAACTTGAATTCGTTTTTGTATATAACAATATTTTCATGACAAATTCTAAGCAAATGAACATTTTAGCAGTGAATAAACTGAGGCCTTCGGTACGGCATACACGTTAAATTGAGCTATTTTAATATTCATATTTCATGTCCTACAGAACTAAGTTTGAATTTGAACTTCTTTATTATAAGATGCCTTATCTTCTTTATTGGGCTAGGCTAATGCGATTATATATTTACAAGTAAAATTTGTACTAATGGTACGGTACCATCGTTTTTTACAAAACACAAAACTTTTGTATCCGTTCTGACCAAATTGTCATTTTCTATTCATTTGCCACTTTGATCAAAAGCAATCTAGTGTTGCAATGCCACTTTTTATCAGCCGTGACATATACCAAATATTGTTTTGAGTCAAGGTTTTGGGTGTCATTTTAGCTACCGGTCCCAAACTATGCTTTTTATATGGAAGCCTGTCCTGGCGAATTTCGGTAAAAATCGCAGCAAATCGTGTGTACAAGTAAAGATCGCAAGAAATAGCTGAAGACAATGATACTATTTATGATAATAATTCATGCCATTCATATTTTCATGATGCTATAATACTGAGATGAAAATATGTATTTAGGTTTTTAATCTATGGATGCGTTCGCAAAGGAAAGTTATCAAAACCTATGATATCGCGAAAAATTCTCACCAAATCGACACCATCGTTTCCCATTAATATTACAAGGAAACTAAGAAACAGAAATGATATTTTATTTCATGATCCTATAAAACTATAAAGAAATTCCTGCATTTAGATTTTTATTTTACGGAAGCCTTTTCAAGTAAAGTTATCAATACCGGTACCTAGTGTCGGTAAATATATCGGGGAAAATTTCTGCCAAATTGACACCATCTTTTCCGATAAATATTACAAGAAAAAACGGCTTAAAATACAGCAATAATATTTATATTTTCATGATCCTATATAATAATCGAGATGAAAAATAAGCACTTAGATTTTTATTTTATGGATGCGTTCTCATAGTAAGTTACCGGTACTGAAACCTGGTGTCGGTGTATCGCGGAAAATTCTCGGCGAATTCAATCCGACTTTTCTGGTAAACATTACTAGTAAACATTACATTTTTTGACCAATGTATCGCATCAATAAATTTCCTCCGATAGATGACGCTAAATCACGACTATAAATGTGAGCCGTCTTAGGTCATTGCTAGCTAAATAATATATAGCCCTCAAGAGTATGAGGGCTATAGGTCGGCCCCAGTCACCTCCAGCGAGGGTTTTAGATAATTTTATTACGAATCACCCACCTCTGAAACTGCCGTACATCTAATCTCTATCCCCTCCTGCCTACTATTTTAAAATCTTGAGCACTATTGTGAAATAGTAACGAATATATCGCCGTCTGAATTTTCCAGTCGAATTCCACTTTAAATGCGCTATGTTAACCATATACAGTGACGTCACCAACATGGCGGCACAGAGAGTCGAAGTTCACGACTGGAAAATTCAGACGGCGATATATGCGTCACTATTTCACAATAGTGCTCAAGATTTTAAAATAGTAGGCAGGAGGGGATAGAGATTAGATGTACGGCAGTTTCAGAGGTGGGTGATTCGGCTGGAGGTGACTGGGGCCGACCTATAGCCCTCATACTCTTGAGGGCTATATATTATTTAGCTAGGTCATTGCCTGTTAATTTGCATGTTAATCGAGTTGTCTCCCTTCATTCGAGGAGTTTTCTGCCCTAAAGTCTGTGCGCGCAACTCCAGAAGTGGGGCCCGATTGTAAACATTGGCAAGCTATGTATAGGGAGATTATTAATGATACAAGGAATGCGTTGTTGTTGTTGTTGTGAACAAGAAAATGACAGTTGGCGCCTGTTTGTGCATCACAGCATGGATGTGGGTGTGATCACGGAGACAGATATCGAGATACAAAATGACTGGATTTGAATGGCCAAATAGAGTTTCAGCATACTATTGTGTCTTACTCACTTTTGTGTCTTGTTTTGCCGAAAGGATCACGTAAAACATTAGGACTTCGACGTACAGCTTTCAGCAATGACTCCATGTTGGATTCACTGATATTATATGTGTGGTATGTTCATACAGAGAAACTGTCAATCAAACACGACCTTTTCGGCGTATATGGTAGAAAAGAGGCGTGTTCTTCTTTTGGCGCGGTGAAATGAATGGTCGAACTGGACCACCCGACATCTCACAGGTCATTGTGACCAACCTCCCCACAGCGCATGCTCCATTTCGCAGGCTCCATTACAATCTATCCCCACAACAACCACCTCGCTGGGGGTCTAATAACACCCCAGCCACCAGTCAGATTTTTGGACCGGATTCGGGGCCTTCGCGCACATCGCCGGCAGTGACATCATATTACAATAATGACAAATAATTTTCCGTCTTTATGCGGAACTGTCTGTGGTTATGTTTATCATTGCATGCAGTTACGAACTTAAAACATTGTACATATCCAACTGAATCTGTCTATTATTTATATGTTATATATATATGTTATATCTTTGCACTGCCTTGTATGGGTGTATGCAATAAAGAATTGAATTGAATTGAATTGAATATATAGTAAAATAGATGTTTAACGAAAATTTTGATTACTTTTCAAGTCTGCATAATACCTCCGTTGACCTAGCGTTAAAAAGAATTATCTGGAGATAATTTTCCCTGTTTATCTGGACAGAGCATATGAAAAGTAGTTCGCTCATGTGCAACACTAAAGGAGTTGTTTGGTCGGATTCAAACTGAACCGTGCGTTGGTTGGTTTCCCCTATACGTCATAGCAACGTAGTAAAGGTCAACTTCCGCTATTGGAGGCAGGGATGTTATTGGAGCCTGCGAAATGGAGCATGCGCTGTGGGGAGGTTGGCCCCAGAAGTCACTTTAGCTGCGAAAACTGACAATACGGAAATAGCCGAACGTGAGATTGGCTCCATTATACCGTGATTATTTACGAAGCTTGTGGTGATTGCATTTGTAAACACGAAGAGCAATGGCCATTTCGGCCTTCCAGTGACCTACGTTGCCGCGGAACCTATAATTGTAGACAATGATGCCACGTAATTGTATTATTTAAAGAATGTTAAAACAACGGTCATTGTACAGTTCAAAGCCTGCTAAAAAAACGGTAATTGTAAAATACGGTGCAACGTAATTTTACAGTTGAATGTACTGGCACCTTTTCTGCCAGTACATTTAACTGTGAATTTACGGTGTGATTTATAACAGTGTGCTCAATCTAATTACAATTAAATTCTGTCTGCTCCCCCATTTGGATATGTCGCTTGAAGGATCTAAACAGGCTTGCAGTAACTCGAGTGACAATCAATCCTGAGAACACTTCATAGTGCTTTTAAGGGAACATTAATGATAGAGAATTTTTGGTTGGCTCAGTTGACTTAGACGCCGCGGTCCCGACATTGTGGCACCATTATGTATACGTGGTAGATATATGGACTGGTCGTTGGTGTAAACATTAGGGTAAACGGACACCGTGACCCTATCTCCCCTCCCCGACTGCAAGTGGACTAGTCCAGATGCGACCATGATGTCATATATTCATGGCAAGGGCGCTCAGAATACCAAATTCAATTGTAATACTTAATATTCTATATAGCGACAAGTACGATTGGGAAGCATTGATAGGATATTAATTTATTAAGAATGAGGGTTGTTTGGATAGCATGTGATTGCACATAGTGTTCACATGAACATCACATTCATAGCGTGGCTGATATTCTGGACACGACTTGGAATTCATTTGGATAAAGAATAATGATCAGTGATTTCCGAGTTTATGTATAGAACATCATTATACCTTGCTGACATCATTGAAAACTGTTTTTCTTGTATTTATTTCATACACATTGGAATTGAGGCTAACTGTCATACGAAATAGTTCTTGCGATTATTGAAGCGGAATTTCGTTATGGATTGTGGCTGATTATTGAATCTTGATATCGGATATGACACTTGCTAGTGATATAACTATTGTATTGACAAATTCATATACATTGGATCTTTCTTTTCGGGGTTTTTTCAATTATCTTTTATACAAAAGGAAGGCATTGGAATGTTTGTTTTTGTTTGTCAATATCAATTAAGCATCACGGTGTAATAGAACGTTCCCATAATGTATATCTAGCTTCAAGAATGGAACCAAAGAAACTGGCAAGTATCCATTCTCGAATGAGATATATTTATCGAATTAATTTATATGAACTGAGGTACACATTTTGAATTTCGACCATCCACATTTTTCTGTGATGTGGATGTTATACGAATTAGGTCTTTGGATTATACACTTTCGGTGGGCACGGGTTTCTGTTGCTTCAATGCATTTTGTCTCACTTCATGCATCATATTTGAAAATAGTTTGATGGGATCTGCCTTTCCTCTTCTCTCAATAATTTCTGACCTGAATCCATTCCTTTCATTTCATGTAACATTCACTCATTTCATCTAGCAAATTAACTGGTTTTCTCTAATTAGATATCGAAACATTGGTGAGACTAGAAAAGTTGAATCCATCTTCTTTCTGTATGTCCATAATTTCGACATGAAACTTTATATAGAACCATTCTTGGTTAATAATTGACCACAAGCTAGATTAATAAATGCAAGCGGCAACTTCATGTAAAACCGTTCTTGGATAAGAGTTGACACTAGCAGCTAGTTGATAATCCTTAACCTAAGTCGAGCAGAGTTTAAAATGTGTGAAACATATTAAACACATACCATAATCAAACGTAACATTAAAAGAGCGGAGAGAAACGAAGCCGGCGTACTGACAAGAAGTCATATTACCCCACCGGCAATACTGACTGCATATTTCTATAAACATCACAGGAACCAAAAGTGACCCATGTGATGATTTTTATCTCAACCCCGCTTGTATTGTGACAGTTCATTTGGATATATTGAATGACATGACCACAGGGCCCCTAACCCTGAGTAGTAAGGTAAGCGTAAATTCCCTATTATTTATGCAAATGAGATGACGTCATCGATGACGTCACATAGCTCTCGTCCAATCAGAAGCCGTCAAAGGTCAAATCCGTCACAGAGCTCTCGTCCAATCAGAAGCCGTCTAATGTCCGGCAATCTCCGGTAATGTCCGGTCATCTCCGGCAATGTCCGGCCCTCTCCGGGACAATAGATAGCCTTTGCAGGTCAAAATATAGTATAGAAAGGACGGATTCTGACTCTTTTTCCTGGTTCCCGAAATATTTGCCATTTCGGACCCCGAAAAAGAGCGTCAATATGCTTGCTGGTCTAGGGGAGCCACTAATGGTCCAATGGGGTCGTATGAGGTATCGAAGTGAAGCATTCGTGAAGGGGCATCTGATGGGCTGGGTGTGGGGTTGAAATATCGGTGTTCTGCGCATGCGCGGTGGCCAAAGGGTATGAAAATAGACGTTTTGGAGCTAGGGGAGCCACTAATGGTCCAATGGGGTCATATGAGGTATCAATGTGAAGCATTCGTGAAGGGGCATCTGACTGGACTAGCGGCTCGGGCGTTGTCACCATTCTGCGCATGCGCGGTGGCCAAAGGGTATGGAAATAGCCGTTTTGGGATCTAGGGGAGCCCCTAATGGGCCGATGGAGTTGTATGAGGTACCAATGTGAAGCCTATGTGAAGGGGCATCCAGTCATGGGTGGGTGCATGTAAAAAATTTCGTGAAAAAAAAAACGGAACACGGACTTTATCGAAAAATCCTGGAAAATGCCTATATGGGGTATGGGGGGTATAGGACCATCCTTGGAAACCTACTTCTCTACATTTGCGGTATAGGTTGTGGGGTCTCGTTTTCTTAGTCTCGTCAAGACAAACATGATAGGAAGTGTCGCGGAGCGAATCGTTGAAATTTTTGGAAAAAGTTCAGGGAGACCTATATAGTCCCATACTAGGGCTATATAGGACCAATGTTTGTCCCACTGGGAAACCTACTTCTAAACATTTGCGGTATGGTTGTTTGGATTTGTTTTCTTAGTCTCGTCAAGACAAACATGATAGGAAGTGTCCCGGCACGAAACGGTGAAATTTTTGAAAAAAGTTCGAGGTCTGTCTATAGCCCCATATAGACCCATATACTGCGGTATAAGCCCAATGTATGTATAAATCCCTGGTGGTCCAATGGTGTCGTATGAGGTCTTATTTTGAAGCTCTCACGCAGGAGCACTTGACTACACTAATGGTTCGTACGTTGTCAATATTCTGCGCATGCGCAGCCTGGCCGTAGTATAGAAAGCAGGCATTTTTGGGGGTGTGTGTGGGTGTGTTTGGGTTAGAGATGGGCTATTCACGGTTCGAATGGGTCGTGTGAGATATCAATGTGAAGCATATGTAATGGAGCATCTGATGGCGTGGATGTGCCGTAGAAATATGGTCATTCTGCGCATGCGCAGTCTGGCCGTAGTATAGAAAGCAGGCATTTTGGGGGGTATGTGGGTGTGTGTTTGGGGTAGAGATGGGCTATTCACGGTTCGAATGGGTCGTGGAAGGTGTCAAAGTGAAGCTTGTGTGGGTTAGAGTCAGAATGGTGTGGTTTTAAAGGCAAGTCGCGTCAATCTGCGCATGCGCAGTTGGTTGTAGTAAGTAAAGTGGACATTTTGGGGCAGTGAAGGAAGGTATTTGGTGTAGAGAGGGACCATCCTTGGTCCGAATGCGTCGTGTGAGGTGTCATTTTGTAGCTCTTGGGTGTAGACCCCGATTTGAGGGATGTTCACGTCATCTGTGACGTCATTGGTGACGTCATCAGTACGAGTAGTAGCCAAAGTGGACATTTTGGGGCAGTGAAAGGAAGGTATTTGGTGTAGAGAGGGACCATCCTTGGTCCGAATGCGTCGTATGAGGTGTCATATTGTAGCAACGCCCGCCAACGCCAAGCTTAACGCTTCAACGCCCTGGTGAAATAGCTCAGAAGTTCTGATTTTCTAGATATTCCATGGAATTGTCACTAATTCTTCGAAATGCAGTGACGCCCGTCAACGCTCGTAGTTACACATTAACGCTCTTACATAACGCCTTGACGCCATGATATAAACCGGAGAGAGAACAACAACAACAACAAGTTTTTTCATATAGTTTATTTTCCCCAATGTTACATCATATCCACGCTGGGGGAGTCGCGTTGGGTATGTTTACAACTCAAGAAAACTCTTGTCCAATCAGAGGCCGCCATTTGCATCTGTTATATTCCTTCTTGTCCGTTAGATGTATTTTCGGTTGCTCTTGTCTGTCGCCATTTCAGAAAGTTCCATCTTCGGCCATGTTCGCTCTGAACCGTTTATTCTAATCATCGTCGGGCAGGCCTGGATATTCTTCGGGTAGCATGTCCTGAAACAGTTGTTTGCGCATTCTGATCGCATTTTCCAGGGCCTCGGTGGGTGGTAGTCCCATAGCCTCTTCCAAGTGACGCTTGGTCTTCATGATGGACCTGTGCGTGGGGTCGCCTTTCATTTCAAGCGGTAGTAAGGTATACTGTTCATAGATCGCCATGGCTGTTTTCCTGATGCGGGGGCGCATTTGGGTGTACGTCTGTTGTAAATTATCCTCTCCGGCGTCCTCGATCGCTGCAGCGTAAGTATTGATAGCTGCTGTCACAATACGATCCCAGAAGGTAGGTTCTGCCTCACTTTCCACGGACGTATGCTGACTATCTGAGGTCAAGCTCTCCGTATCACTAGATAGACTCTCAGCAATCTCTGTTTCGGTATCAGTCGATACACTCTCAGCAGTCTCTGTATCAGCATCCGCCTCAACGGACTCCTCGGAGTCTTCAATCCCATGTATATTTTTCTGGTGTCGCATCATATCGTAATGTCTGGTGAACGTGCGTTCGCACTCAGAGCAAGTATAAGCCATGTTGACGGTTGAACGTCGACTGTGCGTGTTTTTGGAAATACGCTCGCTTTTATAGACAGTAACGCCCATCAACGCTTAGCTTAACGCTTCAACGCCCTGGTGAATTAGCTCAGAAGCTCTGATTTCCATGGAATTGACACCAATTCATCGAAATGCAGCGACGCCCGTCAACGCCCGTCGTTACGCCTTAACGCCCGTCTCAACGCCTTAACACACTTTCTTAACGCTTTAACGTCGTTTAATGATGCGCTCGAACAAATGTTTCTTCGGACGTGCCGCCATCTTGAACCAGAAGGCAGACGCCGCCATCTTGGATATGTCCCATAATGCACCGGGTCAAAATACTCACTTCTGATTGGCTGAGGGCAGCGCCCCACGCATCCGGAAGTGAGCGCCCCACAAATGAGGCACTTTCCACTTTTCCTACGAGAGCTTCACACTGATACCCCCACACGGTCCATTCGACCCGGGATGGTCAACCACTCAACAAACCTCCACGAATCCCTCAAAGGCCTGCTTTCTATACGACGACCAGACTGCGCATGCGCAAAATGATGAAAACGGACGATACATTAGTCCAGTCGGATCCCACTCACTCACTCACTCATTCACTCACTCACTCACTCACCGTCGTTAGTGCGCCCATGCGTTAAGACGGGCGTTGGGGACGCCTCACGGGCGTTGGGGACGCCTCACGGGCGTTGTGCACGCCTCACTCACTCACTCACTCACTCACTCACACTCACTCACTCACACACGCGAGGGCGTCAACGCCCGGTGGTGGTGGTGGGAGCTCCCGTGTGGCAGAGCTCTTGGATCGGAGCTCTTGGAGCTCAAAGCGTGTGGAGCTCAGAGCTCGGAAGTGACATTTGCATGTGACCTCTGTGAGGTCACTTCCGCTTCCGTTCACGTGACCGGAACTGACCTTTGACCCCTGCGCGCGCCAACAATACCGGATAAAAATTGCGCGCAGGGGTCAAAGGTCAGTTCCGGTCATGTGAACGGAAGCGGAAGTGACCTCACAGAGGTCACATGCAAATGTCACTTCCGAGCTCTGAGCTCCACACGCTTTGAGCTCCAAGAGCTCCGATCCAAGAGCTCTGCCACACGGGAGCTCCCACCACCACCACCGGGCGTTGACGCCCTCGCGCGTGTGAGTGAGTGAGTGAGTGAGTGGGTGGGTGAGTGAGTGAGTGAGTGAGTGAGTGAGTGAGTGAGTGAGGCGTGCACAACACCCGTGAGGCATCCCCAACGCCCGTCTTAACGCATGGACGCACTAACGACGGTGAGTGAGTGAGTGAGTGAATGAGTGAGTGAGTGAGTGGGATCCGACTGGACTAATGTATCGTCCGTTTTCATCATTTTGCGCATGCGCAGTCTGGCCGTAGTATAGAAAGCAGGCATTTTGGGGATTCGTGGAGGTTTGTTGAGTGAATGACCATCCCTGGTCAAATGGACCGTGTGGGGTATCAGTGTGAAGCTCTCGTAGGAAAAGTGGAAATTGCCTCTCATTTGTGGGGCGCTCACTTCCGGATGCGTGGGGCGCTGCCCTCAGCCAATCAGAAGCGAGTATTTTGACCCAGTGCATTATGGGACATATCCAAGATGGCGGCGTCTGCCTTCTGGTTCAAGATGGCGGCACGTCCGAAGAAACATTTGTTCGAGCGCATCATTAAACGACGTAAAAGCGTTAAGAAAGTGTGTTAAGGCGTTGAGACGGGCGTTAAGGCGTAACGACGGGCGTTGACGGGCGTCGCTGCATTTCGATGAATTGGTGTCAATTCCATGGAAATCAGAGCTTCTGAGCTAATTCACCAGGGCGTTGAAGCGTTAAGCTAAGCGTTGATGGGCGTTACTGTCTATAAAAGCGAGCGTATTTCCAAAAACACGCACAGTCGACGTTCAACCGTCAATATGGCTTATACTTGCTCTGAGTGCGAACGCACGTTCACCAGACATTACGATATGATGCGACACCAGAAAAATATACATGGATTGAAGACTCCGAGGAGTCCGTTGAGGCGGATGCTGATACAGAGACTGCTGAGAATGTATCGACTGATACCGAAACAGAGATTGCTGAGAGTCTATCTAGTGATACGGAGAGCTTGACCTCAGATAGTCAGCACACGTCCGTGGAAAGTGAGGCAGAACCTACCTTCTGGGATCGTATTGTGACAGCAGCTATCAATACTTACGCTGCAGCGATAGAGGACGCCGGAGAGGATAATTTACAACAGACGTACACCCAAATGCGCCCCGCATCAGGAAAACAGCCATGGCGATCTATGAACAGTATACCTTACTACCGCTTGAAATGAAAGGCGACCCCACGCACAGGTCCATCATGAAGACCAAGCGTCACTTGGAAGAGGCTATGGGACTACCACCCACCGAGGCCCTGGAAAATGCGACCAGAATGCGCAAACAACTGTTTCAGGACATGCTACCCGAAGAATATCCAGGTCTGCCCGACGATGATTAGAATAAACGGTTCAGAGCGAACATGGCCGAAGATGGAACTTTCTGAAATGGCGACAGACAAGAGCAACCGAAAATACATCTAACGGACAAGAAGGAATATAACAGATGCAAATGGCGGCCTCTGATTGGACAAGAGTTTTCTTGAGTTGTAAACATACCCAACGTGGCTCCCCCAGCGTGGGTATGATGTAACATTGGGGAAAATAAACTATATGAAAAAACTTCTTGTTGTTGTTGTTCTCTCATGTGTCATCCTTGTTGTTGTTGTTGTTCTCTCTCTGGTCTATATCATGGCGTCAAGGCGTTATGTAAGAGCGTTAAGGTGTAACGACGGGCGTTGACGGGCGTCACTGCATTTCGATGAATTGGTGTCAATTCCATGGAATATCTAGAAAATCAGAACTTCTGAGCTATTTCACCAGGGCGTTGAAGCGTTAAGCTTGGCGTTGGCGGGCGTTGCTACAATATGACACCTCATACGACGCATTCGGACCAAGGATGGTTCCTCTCTACACCAAATACCTTCCTTTCACTGCCCCAAAATGTCCACTTTGGCTACTACTCGTACTGATGACGTCACCAATGACGTCACAGATGACGTGAACATCCTTCAAATCGGGGTCTACACCCCAAGAGCTACAAAATGACACCTCACACGACGCATTCGGACCAAGGATGGTCCCTCTCTACACCAAATACCTTCCTTCACTGCCCCAAAATGTCCACTTTACTTACTACAACCAACTGCGCATGCGCAGATTGACGCGGCTTGCCTTTAACACCATTCTGACTCTAACTCACACAAGCTTCACTTTGACACCTTCCACGACCCATTCGAACCGTGAATAGCCCATCTCTACCCCAAACACACACCCACATACCCCCCAAAATGCCTGCTTTCTATACTACGGCCAGACTGCGCATGCGCAGAATGACCATATTTCTACCCCGCATCCACGCCATCAGATGCTCCATTACATATGCTTCACATTGATATCTCACACGACCCATTCGAACCGTGAATAGCCCATCTCTAACCCAAAGACACCCACACACACCCCCAAAAATGCCTGCTTTCTATACTACGGCCAGGCTGCGCATGCGCAGAATATTGACAACGTACGAACCATTAGTGTAGTCAAGTGCTCCTGCGTGAGAGCTTCAAAATAAGACCTCATACGACACCATTGGACAACCAGGGACTCACCTAGACTCCAACATGTCCACCCAGTATGGATTTATACATACATTGGGCTTATACCCCAGTATATGGGTCAATATGGGGCTATAGACAGACCTCGAACTTTTTTCAAAAATTTCACCGTTTCGTGCCGGGACACTTCCTATCATGTTTGTCTTGACGAGACTAAGAAAACAAATCCAAACAACCATACCGCAAATGTATAGAAGTAGGTTTCCCAGTGGGACAAACATTGGACCTATACCCCCATAACCCGTATATGGGGCTATATGGTACTTTTTCAAAAATTTCACCGTTTCGTGTCGGGACACTTCCTATCATGTTTGTCTTGACGGGACTAAGAAAACAAATCCAAACAACCATACCGCAAATGTCTAGAAGTAGGTTTGCCAGTGGGACAAACATTGGTCCTATACCCCTAGTATGGGACTATATGGGTCTCCCTGAACTTTTTCCAAAAATTTCAACGATTCGCTCCGCGACACTTCCTATCATGTTTGTCTTGACGAGACTAAGAAAACGAGACCCCACAACCTATACCGCAAATGTCGAGAAGTAGGTTTCCCAGGATGGTCCTATACCCCCATACCCCATATAGGCATTTTCCGTAATTTAGGATAAAGTCCGTGTTCCGTATTTTTTCAGGAAAAAATTTACATACACCCACCCTGGAACTAGGGGGAGATAACTCTATTGATAGGCAAGCCCCGTTAAGCCCGGCGACCTATATACCCCCATACCCCATATAGGCATTTTCCAGGATTTTTCGATAAAGTCCGTGCTCCGTTTTTTTTTCAGGAAAAATTTTACATGCACCCACCCATGACTGGATGCCCCTTCACATAGGCTTCACATTGATACCTCATACAACTCCATCGGCCCATTAGGGGCTCCCTAGATCCCAAAACGTCTATTTCCATACCCTTTTCCCACAATTCCCTGTCTGCGCATGCGTAGAATGGTGACAACGCTCGAGCCACTAGTCCAGTCAGATGCCCCTCACATAGGCTTCACATTGATACCTCATACGACTCCATCGGCCCATTAGCGACTCCCCTAGATCCCAAAACGTCTATTTCCATACCCTTTTCCCACAATTCCCTGTCTGCGCATGCGCAGAATGGTGGCAACGCCCGAGCCGCTAGTCCAGTCAGATGCCCCTTCACGAATGCTTCACTTTGATACCTCATATGACTCCATTGGACCATTAGTGGCTCCCCTAGCTCCAAAACGTCTATTTTCATACCCTTTGGCCACCGCGCATGCGCAGAATACCGATATTTCAACCCCACACCCAGCCCATCAGATGCCCCTTCACGAATGCTTCACTTTGATACCTCATACGACCCCATTGGACCATTAGTGGCTCCCCTAGGCCAGCAAGCATATTGACGCTCTTTTTCGGTGTACCCGAAATGGCAAATATTTCGGGAACCAGGAAAAAGAGTCAGAATCCGTCCTTTCTATACTATATTTTGACCTGCAAAGGCTATCTATTGTCCCGGAGAGGGCCGGACATTTGCCGGAGATGACCGGACATTACCGGAGATTGCCGGACATTAGACGGCTTCTGATTGGACGAGAGCTCTGTGACGGATTTGACCTTTGACGGCTTCTGATTGGACGAGAGCTCTGTGACGTCATCGATGACGTCATCTCATTTGCATAAATAATAGGGAATTTACGCTTACTATACTACTACCCTGACTTGCGCGGTATTAGATATAAATATTTCAGAGCGACGATATATATCCCTGTAACACTGACTATGCTATAAAGAATATACACAAGAGAGTTCAAAACAGACATTACAGAGACTTCATTCCAGATTTATTGGAAATTTGATTCCTCGTTTTGCTCAACTAGTATCCAACCACAAAGTGTTAAAAGCTTGAGCTCTCTAGACCCAACTGTGAAGAAGATATCGAAGCATAATCACCCCTACCCCCATTCCTTGTTTGTTTTTGTGTTACTCAGAGCATTGGGAGAAGGCATCATGCAACCTTACTCATTACCGTAGACGTCAACACCCCGTTCCAAGTAAGCCATGCATTCGTGGTCTTGAATACACACATCAAGTAAAAGCTAACAGGGTAAAAGTACACCGTTGGAAAATTACAACAAAAGGTCCAGAAAAAATAGTTTCCTGGTGCATGATAATAATGACATAGTGACACCAATATTGAAGATAATCGGAATAGGATTGCTTTATCTGAATGATCCGTACACAGTCTCAATATGTATTAAATTTCATTGCGTTAGAATAGGGGAGAAATAAAATATTAGAACGTAATCACCCCTACCCCTATTTCGGCTTCATATTTCTCATGCTCTGGTGCCGTTAAACATGTTTATGCTGCATCCCTGAGGTGCATATTAGATGGTTACACCAGGTCTAGAATTAACGAAGAGAGGATTATCTCTCACAAATACAAATCAGGCAGAATGCAAAAAGAGTTTCTGCAACTGCAAAACAAAAAATCGTGTCTCATTTCTAAAAAAATCGAGAAAAAATGTACCCTCCAAGTTATGAAGTCATCATGACGTAAAAAACGTAAAAGGCGTAACTTGGATTACGTTATCTAATAGAACATTATTCAGAGGTCAGGTATGGGAAGTTACAGAAAGTTTAGTGCAAGAATAAAAAAGATATATGTTCATAAATACCCCTACCCCCATCTTAGAGTTAATTTTGTCTTGTTCAGACAGCGGTAAAGAAATGCATGCTGTGACCTTAAGCACCACCGTAGATGCCTACATCAGGTCTAGAAGTGACCAGCAGATGATACTCGTTCATAAACAGTGGTCAAACTAAATCTACGAGGGGGGTGCTACGAAAACCTTATTTAGACCCCCTTTTGCGATTTGGCTACCGGACTAGAGGGGGGTAAAACTGTCCACATCGCCGTTGTGCGTGTAGTGTTTATCGCGAGTTGTTGTGGCGCGTAATCAGCGTTCTGATCGATGCAAGATGGCGGCGATGTGGACAGTTTTACCCCCCTCGTCCGAGTTTAGATCTCTTGCCAAGCTAAAATGGACAGTCGCTGATAAACAAGGTGTTTTTATGAAAGGTAATTGGACATAGAATCGAATTATTTTATTGGTTATGGCCAATTGGTTCGGCAAATATTGCCCGTACAGCATTTTCCCAACAACTTCATCTGGTGACTGGTTTACAGCCATAGCGTTGTTCTCACGTAGTATAGAACAAGGCTATACCAGAGCTAATGGAAGCCGTGCCCACAATACAAACAAGCAAATAGAACAAACATGAGAGCCAGCGAGGGGCACTCGCTCACACGAATAACAAGAGGACTAAAGTATACTTTATCTTGCAATGGCAATTAATGAAACAACTGAAGGATACTTTCACCTGCTTTAACAATATGATAAGACAGAAGGATATATACTTTCACTTGCATTAACAATATGAGAGGACTGAAGGATACTATAAGTTATACCAGTCGATGCATGGGAATACAAGGTGGTATTGAAAAATAATTTGGCCAACTTTTCTAAAATTCATATGATGTCTACGCAAAAATACTTCCATGAATACGTATTTTCGAAATGAATGATAAAATGAATTGTCTGCGCTGCATAACTGTATCGCATAACTAAAACTATTTACAACTGTCTAGCAGTAGTGGGCCAGCCAAAGCTCTAGATTTTTTTTACCGGCATTTGTTTAGTAATTTTTAGTTTCACAAAAGTTAATAGTGTTATACCATATAACAGATGGAGGAGATATAAATTATCCTCACACCATGTATGCCACCAATTACTAAGACGAAATGCTGCTAAAAACATAGGACTCCTATGTCCCCGGCACGGCGGAAGCAATTCACAGCACAATTAGGCGAGGGTCCACGGGCCGCCTAGGCCCCGGAAGCTCCAGGGGTCTTAGATGGCCGGAGAGGCGTTCTAGCGTATTTCCGAGCAATAAAGCAAGAAATCCTCGCCCGTGTAAACTCTATTTGTGTTGCCTGTTTTCCCAACATTTTTTAAATATTCATCGTCAAGCAAAATGTTGTTCGGAAGTATAAATAATTTAAATATATATCAATCCAAATATATTCAATCCAAAGGTTAATTATGCTTCGATCATGTCACTGGCACAAAGATTTTTTCTACTTGTTGGGGAGCCTTTCGTCTCCTTGTGATTCATGTATA
>JAVTVY010013971.1:0-54772 GCA_036873755.1 Hanleya hanleyi
CTCCGTGTCTCTTCGGTAACCTCCGTGACATCTTCGGTGACCTCCGTGACATCTTCGGTAACCTCCGTGTCTCTTCGGGCACCTCGGTGACATCTTCGGTCACCTCCGTGTCTCCTCGGTCACCTCCGTAACTATCCGGCTGTTCAGGTGTAAACCCCGATGTACCCGTATGGAACGCACAGCTAAAGGACCCGGATAGAAGTACCCGGATGTAGGCGCGGACGTCATTGACAAGAGCCCGGATGTACAAGAACCCGGATGTACCCGGATGTAAAAGTCCCCGGATGTAAAAGTGCCCGGATGTTTACGAATGTTCCACCATTCCGGACTTCTATCAGGTCCATGTCCAGAAGCTCTCATGTCCTGCATGTGAATAGTCATATTGTGTGTGTATGCATATGTGTATGCGTCTGTGAGTGTGTGTGTGTGTGTGTGCGTGTATATGCGTGTGCGGGAATGTATGCGTGTGTGTATGCATGTGTGTATGAATGTGTGGGTTTGTGTGTGTGCGAAGGTGTGTGTGCTTGCGTGTGTGTATGCGTCTGTGTGTATGTGTGTGTGCTTTGGTGTGCGTGTGTGTGTGTATGCAGCATGTGTGTGTGTATACGTCTGTGTGTGGGTGTGTGTTCCGCCGAGTGCCACGATACAGACCGATGAGAGGAAGAAAGATCTACACGTTCACAAGTGTTCCTATAGTCCGGAAGTAACCTTTGACCCCTGCGCTGCTCGGAAGTGACGTCATCGTACGCAGGCGCGCACACACACACATACATGGTGCACCATGTACCCTATAGCCCGTAGGGCATAGGGTACACCAGGATACCAGGAACTGACCTTTGGCCCCTGCACGCAATTTTTATCCGGTATTGCTAGCGCAGGGGCCAAGGTCAGTTCCTGGTATCCTGGTGTACCCTATGCCCTACGGGCTATAGGGTACAGGGTGCACCATGTATGTGTGTGTGTGCGCCTGCGTACGATGACGTCACTTCCGAGCAGCGCAGGGGGCAAAGGTTACTTCCGGACTATAGGAACACTTGTGAACGTGTAGATCTTTCTTCCTCTCATCGGTCTGTATCATGGCACTCGGCGGCACACACACCCACACACAGACGTATACACACACACATGCTGCATACACACACACACACACACACAGACGCATACGCACACGCATACACGCACACACGCACACACACACACACGCATAAACACACATGCATACACACATGCATACACACGCACACGCACACACACGCATACACAGACGCGTATACACACGCACGCATACACAGACGCACACATACACACGCACACAGACGCATACACACACGCATACACCCACACGCAAGCACACACACATACACACAGACGCATACACACACACACACGCACACGCACATACACGCACACACACACACACACTCACAGACGCATACACACATGCATACACACACAATATGACTATTCACATGCAGGACATGAGAGCTTCTGGACATGGACCTGATAGAAGTCCGGAATGGTGGAACATTCGTAAACATCCGGGAACTTTTACATCCGGGAACTTTTACATCCGGGTACATTCGGGTTCTTGTACATCCGGGCTCTTGTCAATGACGTCCGCGCCTACATCCGGGTACTTCTATCCGGGTCCTTTAGCTGTGTGTTCCATACGGGTACATCGGGGTTTACACGGGAACAGTCGGGTAGTTACGGAGGTGACCGAAGAGACACGGAGGTGACCGAAGATGTCACGGAGGTCACCGAAGAGACACGGAGGTGACCGAAGATGTCGCGGAGGTCACCGAAGAGACACGGAGATCCATCCGGGTTTACACGGGAACAGCCGGGTAGTTACGGAGGTGACCGAAGAGACACGGAGGTGACCGAAGATGTCACGGAGGTGCCCGGAGAGACACGGTGGTTACCAAAGATGTCACGGAGGTCACCGAAGAGACACGAAGGTGACCGAAGATGTCACGGAGGTTACCGAAGAGACACGGAGGTGCCCGAAGAGTGACGGAGGTGACCGAAGATGTCATGGAGGTTACCGAAGAGACACGGAGGTGACCGAAGAGACACGGAGGTTGCCAAAAAGACACGAATGTCACGGAAAAACGTATAAACGTGGCAATTTTTACGGCATTCATCATTTCCAGATCCACAGCCGATATGTTCTCTTGCACAACTTGCCAGAAGCTGTTTACTCGCCCAGAAGATTTGCGACGACACGAGTCCTCCATCCACAACGGTACACTATGTACTTATTTAACCTGCGCACGGTCATTTAATCGGGAAGATGCTTTACTGCGCCACGAACGCTCACTCCACGAGGGCGCGAAGGAACAATGTAATGAATGTGGTCAACTCTTCAAACGACCCAGCCAGTTAAGACAGCACCAACGTTTGATTCATGGTCCGTCACCACGGTATGAGCGACAAACTTCCCACTAAAGAGGCACCCAGGAGGGTCGGACCTAGTGAAGATGAGCCCGTAGAGACGAATGCCACTGGTGATGCGATCACGGAGAGCCCGCCTATGCCCACAGTTCAGAAGAGCCTAGATATCCAGCCGGTCCCTAGCATTACTGTTCCCAGTCATACGCCTGACAACAACGAATATTTTCTGGAAGATGCGGTGGATGTTCCCAGCGATCTCTTACCCGAAGATCATCCAGTGAGTGACATCTATCTGCGCCATTGGCCCATGATACGGCACTGTTTCCACCGTCATCGCCCTATTCAAGATATCTACAATTTCCGACTGACCAACCTCGCCCGTCTACGCAGCTACGTGGAAGCCATCTTCAATGACCAAGCTCCGTCCTTCAAATTGAATCTGGCTTTTGGTTATGTGCTGCAGCATAAAGAGACAGACCAAGTCCGATACTTTTACCCGAGCAGTAACACCCAGGTATTTGACCAACCGTTTACCATCATTAACCGGGCGTCGCTAGAGCCCGTGCTGGACCAAGTGGACCAATTGGATGTCTTGGAATGGGCCTATCAACAGCGCCCCAACACCAAGTGGGTCGTAGAGAGGGTCACCAATGTTACGTTCTTCGTGACAAAATTACGGAATCTTCCCATCGGATGAATGTATTCACCCATTCACTGATAGATACTCAGAATGCACAAACAACTATCTGAGGATATGTGGCCTCAACGGTATCCTGGCCTGCCCGACGATGATTAGAATAAACGGTTCAGAGCGAACATGGCCGAAGATGGAACTTTCTGAAATGGAAACTTCTGATTGGACAAGAATACATCTAACGGACAGGAACGAATATGACAGATGCAAATGGTGGCCTCTGATTGGACAAGAATCTTCTTGAATTGTAAATATACCCAACGCGGCTCCCCCAGCGTGGGTATGATGGAACATTGGGGAGAATAAACTATATGAAAAAACTTCTTGCTGTTGTTCTCTCATGTGTCATCCTTGTTGTTGTTGTTGCTGTTGTTGTTCTCTCCCCGGTCTTTTTCATGGCATTATGTTGGAGTGTTAAGGTGTAACGACGGGCGTTGACGGGCGTCACTGCATTTCGAAGAATTAGTGACAATTCCATGGAATATCAGAGCTTCTGAGCTATTTCACCAGGGGGTTGAAGCATTAAGAATGGCATTGGTGGGCGTTGCTACAAGATGACACCTCACACGACGCATTCGCACCGCGGATGGTCCATCTCTACACCAAATAACATCCTTCACTGCTAAAAAATGCCCACTTTCGCTACTACTCGTACTGATGACGTCACCAATGACGTCACAGATGCTATGGATATCCCTCAAATTGGGGTCTATACACTGTTAGAAGGATATGGTACAGACGCGACAGACCATATCAAGTGTGGTGAGACGAACCATCAGTGCCATGGTCAAACAGCGATCTGACCAGAAAATGTATTGTCTGTCGCGTCTGAACCATGGAAGTTATGGTCAAATTGACCAAATCCCTTTAACAGTGTACCCCGAGAGCTACAACATGACACCTCCCATGACGCATTCGCACCGCGGATGGTCCATCTCTACACCAAATAACATCCTTCACTGCCCCAAAATGCTCACTTTCGCTACTACTCCTACTGATGACGTCACCAATGACGTCACAGATGCTGTGGACAGCCCTCAAATCGGGGTCTGCACCCCGAGAACTACAAGATGACACCCGACACGACGCATTTGGACTGAGGATGGAGCATCTCTACCCCAAATACCTTCCTTCACTGCCCCCAAAATGCACACTTTCGCTACTACTCGTACTGATGACGTCATCGATGACGTCACAGATGCTGTGAACAGCCCTCAAATCGGGGTCTACATCCCGAGAGCTACAAAAGGACACCTCCCAGGACGCATTCGGACCGAGGATGGTCCATCTCTACCCCAAACTCACTTCCACGCACCCCCAAAATGGCCACTTTACTTACTACACCCAACTGCGCATGCGCAGATTGACGCGACTTGCACTTAAAAACACGCCATTCTGACTCTACCCCACACAAGCTTCACTTTGACACCTCCCACAACCCATTCTGACCCATAGCGGTCCATCTCTACCCCAAACAAACCGCCACATACCCCCCAAAATGCCTGCTTTCTATGCTACGGCCAGACTGCGCATGCGCAGACTATTGCACACGGACGAACCATTAGTCGATACATTACAAACTCCACGGGAGCTTCAAAATAAGACATCATACGACACCATAGGATCATAAGGGGCTCACCTAGACCCCGAAACGTTCACCCCGTATGGACCTATACCTCCATAGCCATGCAGTATAGGCCTATGGGCCTACCCAGGCCTCGGTGAACTTTTTCAAAAAATTCACCGTTTCGCTCCGGGACCCTTCCCATCGTGTTCTAAATGACGAGACGTGAAAAACAAATCCAAACAGCCCATATCACAATGAACGTGTGTGAATTTCCAAGGTTAAACCTATACCCCCATATAGCCAGTATGGGACTATATGGGCTATATGGTACTTTTCCAAAAAATTCACCGTTGCGCTCCGAGACCCTTCCCATCGTGTTCTAAATGACTAGACGTGAAAAACAAATCCAAGCAACCCATATCACAATGAACGTGTGTGAATTTCCCAGGTTGAACCTATACCCCCATATAGCCAGCCTATAGGCCTATATACAGGCCTACCCGGTACTTTTCCCAAAAATTTCACAGATTCGCTCCGGAACCCTTCCCATTGTCATTTTCTTGGCGAGACGAGAAAAACGAGACCCCACAAGCCATAGTAAAACCCACAAAAAAATTGACCACCCCTCCCCCCATACAGGCATTTCCCCTTATATTGTATAATACAGACCCCTATTGTAGGGGTAAAGTCCGAGTTCCGCTTTTTATATTTTCGGAAAATAATCCTAATTTTACATGCACCCACCCCACTGACTGGATAGGCAGGCCCCAATAAGCCCGGGGACCGATATTAGCCCTTTTGGCTAGAGTTGATAGGTGTTTTCCCCTATTTTAGGGATAAAGTCCGTATTCCGCTTTTTATAGTTTCGGGAAAAAATCCTAATTTTACATGCACCCACCCCATTGACTTGATAGGCAGGTCCCAATAAGCCCGGGGACCGATATTAGCCCTTTTGGATAGAGTTGATAGGTGTTTTCCCCTATTTTAGGGGTAAAGTCCGCATTCCGCTTTTTTTCCGGAGAAATGTTTACATGCAACCACCCCATTGACTTGATAGGCAGGTCCCAATAAGCCCGGGGACCGATATTAGCCCTTTTGGCAAGGGTTGATAGGTGTTTTCCCCTATTTTAGGGGTAAAATCCGTGTTTCGCTTTTTATAGTTTCGGGGAAACATCCTAATTTTACATGCACCCACCCCATTGACTTGATAGGCAGGTCCCAATAAGCCCGGAGACCGATATTAGCCCTTTTGGCTAGGGTTGATAGGTGTTTTCCCCTATTTTAGGGGTAAAGTCCGTGTTCCGCTTTTTATAGTTTCGGGAAAAAAGCCTAATTTACATGCACCCACCCATGACTGGATGCCCCTTCACGACTGCTTCACTTTGATACCTCACTCGACCCAATCGGACCATGCAGCGTATTTGAAGTCTGGGGACTACTTTTTCTCAGCGGAAGCTTTTTCCCGCGACCGCATCACCGCCAGACCGCATCACCGCGGAGGAATAATCGTGATGACGTCATCAGTTTATGTGTACTTTCCGGATGTTGAAAAGTTCCCACCAAGAGCTCTGCCACATACCCCACCCGTAGAGAGCCTCACAAAGTTCCCCCTTAAATTTTACCCGGGGGAACAAATAAGTAGGTCAACCTGGCTTTAAATCACGGCTACATACTACTATCATTCATGAGTCGTTTACATGGCCAGCGTCATAACGTCATGACGTCAGAACTGAAAATATTTCGCAAGAATGCATGAAGAGTATGTCATCTCGCAGACGCGCTCGTGACATCCATGACATGGGGACATCGGTATGATCTCCATAGAGACGCCCTCGTTCTGTTCTGAATTCTAGGGTTTCGTGTGCCCAGTAGGTTGGACAGGACTGGATAGCTATGGTTTTGAGATTGACCACAGATGGTCCATGTCGACCGCAAAACATTCAAATGCACTTTTACCACAATTCCTTCTGCGCATGCGCGCCATAGCCTGACTTCCTCCACACACTAATCCAGTCGGACGCTTCCACACGAGCGCTTCATTAAGACACGCCACACGACCCATTCGGACCACAATCCTCTGTCTGCGCACGCGCGCCATTGCCTTACTTTCACTACACATCAGTTCAGTCGGGTGCCCCGTATGAGTGCTTCAAATTGATACCCCATGGGACCCATTCGGACCACCCCTTATTCCAAGACTTCCAACCGAATGCCTTTTTGACTACTGTCCCAAATGCGTATGCGCAGATTGACGCCGGAAGTCCCGTGACCCGGACGTACCCCGGGAGTGCCCGTTGACCCAGAAGTGACCTTTGACCCGAATGTGACTTCGCACCGCGCAATCCAGGGCGCGCAAAAATCCTAATGAATTTCATGGCTTCTTAATCCTGCATGGGCATAGCGACTTTATCTGTGACGTCATCCAGAGTAAATTTACAGGGTAGAGACTGGGAACCATTTTTTCGGCGGAAGACTGACCGCATCACCGCGTAGGAATATGGCCTGAGGTCACGTGGCCCGCTGGAACTATAGTGACCTTGACCCGGATAGTGTCATCAGTGGCGTCATCCACTCTCTCCACCCCACCACATTTTCCACACTATCCGCAGAAATAATAAGAGAATTCGCCTCAATATACTACTCCCGCCCATACCCACAGTAGAGGAACGCTTAGATATCCAACTGAACCCCAATGATAGGGTTCAGAGTCATATGCATGACAGTCACGTGCATTCTCAGAAAGATACAGTCGATGTTCCCAGCGATCTATTATTGTCTGACGCCAATCAGTCACTGACATCTACCGGCACCATTGGTCTGCGATATTACAATTTTTTCACCGTCATCAACTTCACCTGTCCACGCAGCTGTGTGATCATGAAAGCCATCGTCAACGACAAAGCCACGGCCTTCAAACTAAATCTCGTTTTGAGTACATCTTATGCCATAAGCTGACAGGTCATCTATACCCACACTCTATAATTTACTACACGAAAAACCCCCAAACCATCTACCTCAAATGCCATTTTACTTCTCATTTTTCTACATTTTTTTTACTCTATCCGTTTTATCCACAGATGTTCAATCTGGACCTCAGTCGCATAGTAATTTCCCAAACACATTAAATGCATATAAATGAAACAAAAATTAAATAAAGTTCAAAAGTTTGATAGATCCGAATTAGTCAACTTGAACAAAATCGATTGTAACAAAATATGACATTTCAGTAGACCAATCTTGGTTCTTTGAAATCATCAAACTTATGAAAATATAATTTGGTTTGAGATATCATCTTTTTGTCAAATGTAAACGTGACATTTTTCTGCTTCGAAGTGTCTAAGAATTCATTCCATTCTTTTGTACTTTTGTTATATTCATTAGGCATTTAGTATTTGATGTGAATTGTGCTTGTGCATCTCAAAACCGCCAACAGACAGTGATCGATATTGAGCGTTTGTCTCACCAGCGCTCGCCCACTCCATGTCGGTAGAGTTTATATGGAAAAGCCCCAGGAGCTATGATGACCGATAACACATAACTGTCATCAGTAAAAACATTTCCGTTTGTCACACCTCTATTACTATTTTACTTTCACAAAAGCAAAAAAAAGTATATAAATTTGTTGAGATTCGTCTGAACTAATGGCTCTGTAGCAACTACTAATGACACAATGGCGACAATTGTGTAATTAGTAGTTGCTACATGGCTCCATACTTTGCCTTAGGTGCATGGTATACTTACCTGAATTCGGAAAAAACTCTATCTGACACTGAGGGAATATTAGGTTGAAAGTCAGAATCTTGTAAATGTGTAGAGTGGACGGGACATGAACTTACATGTACTATTATTTCCAGACTTATACATATTACATTGATATGTTCGGACCTACAAGGAGAAAAACACGATTTGTCATGTAAAACTGTGCTACATGTATGTGGGACCCCGAGATATTGTCCTCACCCAGATATTGTCCTCACCCAGATATTGTCCTCACCCAGATATTTCTATAATGTTATACCGAATGATTATCGCGGGGGGCGTTATTTTATGTATTCTATTATATTATATGTAATTATCTCATTTTTCTCTCTTCATTTCTCACACACATTCTTGTAGCATGAATCAAACAAACAGAACAGGGAAAAGAAGAAACAAAAGGGGACAGACCTGCCTAATTCCGGTTATTTTGAAGTATTTTTTAATGAAGTCTATTTCTATACTGTCTTTTAAAACAAACCTTAATTCTGTAGGTGAAATATATAGGATGTGGTGAGTTCGGTTCATTTCACATTTAGAACATAGATACAAAATACCTGTTCCGTTAAACCCTTCTCCAGACATACATGTACACACATATTACAGCTATTTACTGAATCATAAAAAAAAACCCTGTTGTTTTCATTTTTTGGGCGAAACCATTCGTTTTAATAAATTATAGAGAGGGAAATGCAAATCTGAGTTACTTGTCGAGGAAAAAATAACTGTCTTTTCCTAGCTTATATCGTGAATACGCGTATACGCGTATATAATATAACTTATAAGCTAGATATAAGTTGGGAAAGTAGGATACTGGTGAATTATCTCATCTGTGATGCTCAAATAATCACGGATTCTCTATATAATAACAATAGTATTCGCTTTCCTTAAACAACGGGTCCGCTGATCATATGAGTGCAGCATGACATAAAGACATCTTCGTGCACAATCCGATTTTTCCGTCCACACTTTGAAGTAGTGAAGCCAGAAATCGGCTTGTGTATGAAGAGAGTCAAACAGAAAATATGCAATGATTGCCCCCCTCACCCCCCTCCCTTCTCCCAAAACGCCATCCACACTTCTTCATCATGTTCGTGCATGTTCTTTTATAGTGAACTCCATCTATCGTATATAGCAGTAGCAATGTCTGAGCGGATTATCACTTATTTAACCTGGGGCCTTTTTGCTAATTGGGACGCATCGATCTGGCGTCAGTAATTTGTTTAAATGATTTAAGCTAAACGAACAGCAATATATAACCGGTATCACTACAAATCAAAGCTACTGGCCTGACATCCCTTTCTAACAAGAATGGGTACGGCCCAATGCGACAAAACACAATTTTGTCATTAATAATTATTTTATCACGTCTCTCTGCATCTGAAAGTGTCTCATTATTATTTGGCTATGGAGAGGAAGTACCTTACAGCTGCATACAGTCCGGTGGTCTACTCGAGAATCGTGGCGATGCGAAAGCTAATGCTAGACGTTAACGAAGCTACATCGAGCAAAAGAGAACAGTACGCCTGAATATAATTGGCTCATTTGGGTAATTTTCGCTCTAACAGCTTGAAAGTCTGTTGCTCGTGATTCAGTATTTAATGATAGCCTATCTGCTAAAACAGCAAAGCATTTAAAAACTTCATATTGTATTTTATCTGGAATAGCGAGACATATTGTGCGAAAGGGATTGATTCATTCCGCAGTGGAACTGAGATGCTGAGTCGGCTCGGCCAGACTTTTTTTATATTTTGTCCCTGCTGATCGGTGTTACCGAATTACCATTGACTAGCACGAGAGCAAATACAGGTTGTATTATAAGCTGTATGGACTGTGCTATACTATAGTTGTAAACTAATATATATGTGCTGTGACTCAGAATTTTCTGTGAGCACATGTTTAACATAAGCCGGCTATACGATGAAGTATAAAGGATGTTGGGATTTTCTTCGTGTTTGTGCCGTCCTAGGATATCTTCTAGCCTTTGGTAAGTACTCCGGGCTATCTACCAGTATTAAACTCAAGTCCATAATAATTATGTTGCGCCCGTCCTGTCTACAATTCTGTATTATCCCCGGTCTGCAAATTTGCGACGCCATGTCTTATAATAAGACATGGCACATACCGTATCAAATACATGTACGCGGGCCAAATTATGGTAACGGTAACATTTAGCACTCGTCATGCAGATATAATGTGGTCTGCATATAACTATTCTGTATCACTGCCTTGCAAAGTAAACGTTTGCTGTAAATTTAACAGTAATTTACTATAGATTTACTGCAGCAAATTTGCTACCCGTCCATATACCTGAATCTCTCCGTCCCTATAATTGAACCGTCCCGTCCCTATACCTGAATCTCCTCGTTCCTATACCCGAACACCCCTGTCACTATACCTGAACCTCCTCGTTTCTAAACCTGAACCTCCTCGCTCCTATACCTGAATCTCATCGCCCTATATCTGAACCTCCCCGTCCCTATATCCGGACATCCCCGTCCCTATACCTGAACCTCCCTGTCCCTATACCTGAATATTCTCATCCCTATACCTGAACCTCCTGTCCCTATTCCTGGGCCTCTTTGCCCCTATGCCTGAACCTCCAGGCCCCTATACCTGAACCTCCCCGTCCCTATACCCGGACATCCCTGTCCCTATACCTGAACCTCCCCGCTATAAACCTGAACCTCCTCGTCTCTATACCTGAATCTTCCCGTCCCTATACCTGAACCTCCCCGTCCATATACACGCTTAAAACTAAAGTGTTGAAACTTACTCGTAAAGTGTTGAAATAACCCTTTAAGTGTGTCCACAGGGACAACACTTAAAGAGCAGTCCCTGAGGACACACTTAAAGGGTTATTTCAACACTTTACGAGTAAGTTTCAACACTTTAGTTTTAAGCGTGTACCTGAACCTCCCCGTCCATATACCTGAACCTCCCCGTCCCTATAACTGAACTTTCCCGTCCCTATACCTGAACCTCCTCGTTTCTAAACCTGAACCTCCTCGCTCCTATACCTGAATCTCATCGCCCTATACGTGCATATTCCCATCCCAATACCTGAACCTCTCTGTCCCTATTCCTGAGCCTCTCCGCCCCTATGCCTGAACCTCCCCGCTATATACCTGAACATCCTCGTCCCTGTACCCGAATCTTCTCGTCCCTATACCTGAACCTCCCTGTCCCTATGTCTGACCCCCCCACCCCACCCCTACCCGCTCCTGTATACCTGAACCTCCCCGCACCTTGTTCCTGCTCCTTCTCGCTCCTATACCTGTACTAAAGCGGGGGTGGGAACGGAAGGGTGTCCGGGAAATTTGAAAATTTACCCTTCCTTTTACGCACTTTGCCGCATTTTCGGAGAAGATTTTAGGGTGAAAATTTCAACAATTTTCGTCTTTCCAACTCTTTTAAAGAAGAAAAAATCTTCCTCAAATATTGGTATTCAGATGAATCCATCAGTCAACTTCCAACACCTCTGTAAGGAATGGTCACTTCAAAGATCGGTTGTTACATCAATGCAAACCTGAATTGTTTGAAGTTGTGGGCGCAAAACGCGGCAAGATCCGGCGCTAATTAACGTTTTTTTTATCGAAAAAGAGAGGCGGATATCATATGAAACTGATAGACTGTGAAATTAACACTAAATCAGATAGAACAAACACTGGAAAGAAGTTGGTACTTTGCAGTAAACTACAATCCAAAACTAGTCACAAGCCTCGATAAATTTGGAACCGTGAAGGAAGAAAGAGGGGGTCGGGGGTACTCCCCCGAAAAAAATAATTGAGATTTCAGAATTCTCTCTACTAATTCCCGATCCATTTCAACGCACATCAGTCCGAATTATTGGGGCAATGGGGAGGCGGGGCAAAGTGGTCCTTGGTCCCCCTCTTTCCATATTGAGGTGCCGGCCCCCGCTTACCCCCCCGTCTCCGCCGCACCTACTAAGCCTCCTAGAAATTTAGAAATGTTTGTATATACTACACGACAGTTGGGTTCTATTTATATCGATATCCTACTTTATCCCAAACACTTGAACGTTCATATCTGAATTTAACTCGATTGTGTACTCTCTCCTCGTACCACTGTAACTGAGTGTAATAAAAAGCCCAAGGTTCCCTAGAAATGGTATATACATGCTTACAGTAAAGCATTCATGTTCATTCCCAATCTGTATCTGGTATCCATACATCGATTTATTGACCGGTCCATAATTTCCAACCCCTTGGTTTAACTTCCCTCTCTAAATCCGGTGTTTGAGTCACACTGGATCTCTACTAAACCCATTCATTCAGACCACCTAAATATATATCGAAGGCAGACAAATACAGCGCGAGCTCGAAACATTCCTATTTGACGGTTTCCTGTCTGCCCCTGGCGTGCCATATTAAACCACTCTGATCTCATTGATTATTTCCCAGAGTACTTGGAATAAAGTATCCCTTTTCATTCCGACGTTTGCGTCATTCGAATGGTGGGTCTCCCTTCACCGCCTCCCACCGCCCCTGGGACGGCGGAACAGAGGGGGCGGGGCGGAGGGCGGAGGGCGGAGGGGGGCATGCTCCCCTCCCCATTATTTTCAGCGAAAAAAATAAATAAAAAAGCACGCGAGACACGAAAAAGGCAGAGAAAGAAACAAAACAAAACAAAATAATAATAAAAACGATAGACTAAAGCGAAAAAAAAACGATATTTGTATTGAAGGGAGAATTGACTTTGCAATAAACATGAGGGGCGTCCATCCTTGCTTATTCACCTTCATAAGCTGAACTGCAGATTGGGCTCTCTGAGGATCCATTCTGATCAGTGTCTGTAGAGCCTAATTTTCAAAATTCGAAATTCAATTTTTTTTTGTAGTTTTGGTTAGCTTTTGTTAGGGTTAGGGTTTTGTTAGGGTATGTTTGTTTGGGGCATCGTCGCCGTGTGACCAAAATGGTTAGGTGCGACGTTAAACTTCAAACAACCAACCAACCATAAGCTGAACTGTCTTCGATTCCCCAACAAGTAGCAAAAAATCTGTGTTGGTGACATGAACAAAGCTTAATGAACCTTTCCATTGAAATGATATATCTGTACTTCCGAACAGCAATATTTGCATGACGACGAATATTACAGTATTTTTTTAATTTATTTTGGGATAACAACATCTTAGTATAGTACAAATTCTAGTGCTGAAAATTGGCTCATGCGGGATTCGAATAATATATTTTTTTACGAATATTAAAAACGGGCAAAACAAATAGAGTTTACACAGGCGAAGATTTCTTGTTTTATTGCTCAGAAATACGCCAGAATGCGTCTCCGTTCATCTAAGACCCCTGGAGCTTCCGACACCCTGACGGCCACTGGGCCCTCGCCTATTGTGCTGTAATTGTGGCCCCTTCAATCATCAATTGCTTCCGTCGTGGTGCTGATACTTTTATTTATTTTACCGGTGAATAGCAGATTAAAGAAAAGCAATGCTAAGCAGCACTCGCGTTACGAATTTACGTAGTGAACCATATGGCAAGCCAAAGTGCTTTTTATCCCGAATTTCCGATATCGAAAATTCTATTTCCGATATCGGAAATTGAATTCCCGATATCGGAAATTCTAATTTCCGATATCGGAAATTGCAATTCCCGATATCGGAAATAGAGCATCTTCCGTTGCCGTGGCGACTGACTTCTGCACAACGCGGATTGATCTGTATTATAGCCTAGTCACCGCAGACACTGACTGTGGGAAGATGGGCGATGCGTTATCTTTCGAAAGTAGAAAAGACGATCTTTTAAATCTTGACACTGGTGTGATGTGTTTGCGCTCGGAATTCCATGGTCCAATCTCTCAGTATAGACATAACTTTTGATATTTCGACAATATTTGTCGTGCCACTTATTTCAGTTTTTCCTTAGAATTACAATTTTGTAATTATACCGTTGATGGCATGTTTGCTCGACACTGGAGCATAGGTATGTGGGATGTCCTTACTTACTGTCTACTGATTAATCACTCTGCAATACGGGCATCAAATCTTAGCCCAATAAAGGACAATAAACCTTGCTAATTAACATGTATGTCCACAAAAATAAGTAATACAGAAAAATATTTGATTTTCCTTTCGTGTGTTTCATACGGGTAGTATCGACCAAACTCCAGCTGAAATCTGCCAATCTTGCCTGTCACTAGTCTGCTTCTTTTGTGAGGTATCTCAGGTAACCTTGGATACCGGTTTCTTCAAGATGTTTGTCTTTAGCTGTTGGGGCCTATCGGAATAAACGGCTATGGAGAGATCTCCAATCGAGTGTAAATCAATTGGCAGCCTTACAAGTGGAGTAGAGTACATGTATACCTCTATAGCTTTCTGTTTCCGGACTGCTAAACATATAGGCGAAACGTCTGGAACTGATGAAATGATCTGAAGTGAAAGCACAGATACCGGTATACTCTTAATAAACCAGAACGAGTATCTGCCTCCCTACTGCCATAACTGAGCGAGGGAGAGTAGCCCACTGATCGCCCTATATTCGCTGATTTATTAAGCGTTAACTCAGCTTTGCAAAATGACATGTTTTGTGTATATAAAACTGAAGAATTTCTAAACCGATCGTCACCAAACTTCATAGTAATTACAATATTACAGCGCATGGCTCCATGCTGCAACCAACAACGGGGGACTGAAGAAAGTATACCATTGATCAGTATCTTCGTCACCACGGGTCAGCAGCCCTGCCTAGTATGCATCCTCGCGAGCCAGTGTATCAATCGATACGTTAGGATCTGGGAGGATTTAGGGTATAGCTGGACTTGTGACGATGCCCTGTATGCCGATAGGTTGAAATGATTTTCAGTCAAGAGTGTAATCAATGCAATCCTCTTATCAATAAATTGGTCGTGTTTGACGTGGACTTGAGCCTGAACAGGTCATGTTTGACATCATCCTCGCGAGCCAGTGTATCAATCGATACGTTAGGATCTGGGAGGATTTAGGGTATAGCTGGACTTGTGACGATGCCCTATATGCCGATAGGTTGAAATGATTTTCAGTCAAGAGTGTAATCAATGCAATCCTCTTATCAATAAATTGGTCGTGTTTGACGTGGACTTGAGCCTGAACAGGTCATGTTTGACATCATCCTCGCGAGCCAGTGTATCAATCGATATGTTACGATAAAACCCTCTGCGAGGATTTAGGGATTACCTGGACTTGTGCAGATGGTTTGACATAAATATGAGGTGGGGTTGAAAAATTGTCACCGAGTTGATACCAATCAGTGTAACAGAGGATGACAAGATAATGCACAGCACTGCTATGTAGCGGTATTAATTTTTCTTTTATCTTGAAACCGGAAGGTCTTATATATATAACGCGCACTGCTTACATATATCACAGAGGTTTTGGATCTCATAAGAATTACAGTCACATCGCCAGTTTCGATCCAATGTCAGTTCCGACCCACTTCTCAAAACATTGCTTCTTGTTACAACCAAGATCACACGAAATATTTAAAAAGTTGGTGCATTCGAACAAGTTGATAAACCTTCCAATGATGGTGTCTTCTGCCAGTGCTTCCGACCAAAGTTTTGATGTTTTATTTCTCGGATTCCCCCCCCCCCCCAATATTAGTAGAACAAAAAAAAACAACAAAAAAACGCGCGCCCTCATCAAAACCAAACCCCAACAAGAGCTAATCATCGCGATTCTAATTTCCGATATCGGAAATTGCAATTCCCGATATCGGAAATAGAATTTCCGATATCGGGAATTAGAATTTCCCATATCGGAAATTCAGTGACAATTTCCGATATCGGAAATAGAATTTCCCATACCGGGAATTCAATTTTCGATATCGGAAATAGAATTTCCCATATCGGAAATTGTCACTGAATTTCTGATAACGGAAATGAAAGCTCTCGAAGCTTTACTTAAACTAGAATTGCAATTTCCGATATCGGAAATTCAGTGACAATTTCCGATATCGGGAATTGACTTTCCGATATCGGAAATTGTCTCCGAATTTCCGATATCGGAAATTGCAATTCTCTCCGATATCGAAAATTCTAATTTCCGATATCGGGAATTGCAATTTCCGATATCGGAAATTGAAGGACATGAATTTCCGATATCGGAAATTTCAATTCCGATATCGGAAATTCCAATTCCGATATCGGAAATTCTCGAATAAAAAGCACTTTGGCTTGCCATAGAACCAGGCACGGCGAAAGCAATTTGTGATTAGAGGGGCCAATATCACAGCACAACAGGCGAGGGTCCAGGGGCCGCTTGAGCCCCGGAAGCTCTAGGAGTCTTGTCCGAGCAATAAAACAAGAAATCTTCGCCTGTGTAAACTCTATTTGTTTTGCCTGTTTTATTGCTTTCATTCTCCGTCAAGCAAATGATGATGTTCGGAATACTAAATAATTTAAATATTAAATATCATTTCAATCGAAATACAAGCGTCTAGTCCGTCATTCAATATTCAGACAGCCGTCGTCCATTAAAGAATTTCCGCGTCCATAATCCAAAGATCTAATTCATATCACAGCATTAGCACCAAATTCAAGAAGAAATAAATTCATAGTATGCATCAAAATTCAAGAGAAGCTGTCAATAGATGCCGACAATGATGCCGGCAAGACATCATGGGGTTCCAAAGGGATCAATATTCTAAATCCGTATAATTTTCGTTGTAGTCGTGAGCTAGAGTATGATGTATCTGTCCCGTAAGAGGCGACCAATTGGGGCACCCGTGGAGTTCCCGGGTGTGAAAAAGAATAGGACCCTACTCGTGTGATTTCCGGGTGTGAAAAGGAATAGGAACCAAACGTCGTGATATGACTGAAATAGTATTTGGAACGACGTTGAATCATATTCCCTCCCTCACTCACTCACTCACCCTGTCAAGCTTTCATTGTGACTGTTCATATGAACATCATGAGTATCATAAACTTCATGGGTCCATACATTCCCTAGCTCCATGTTAAGCAGAAGTTACGACACGTAACGCCATAAATCTTGCAGGCTACGCTCGTATTTTTCTATCAGCAAATGTATCGCCAAATTTGAGAAACTTTCACTGGAGGCGCTTGGTGGTATAGCCCTGTTTTATAAGATTCTGCAATAATGTACACAGATTTTTTCTACTTGTTAGAAAGCGGAACAAAGTTCACCGATGAATGCGAATGAATTTTTTTCTTGTGCCCCTCATGCTTATTGGGAAGTAAAATCTGCATTAAATACAGATATATGTTTTTTCACTTTATCGTTTTTTTCTTATTCTGCCTTTTTATACGCCCGCCAAAAAGGCGGACGTATTATGTGATGGCGGTTTCCGTCCGTCTGTCCGGTTCTCGTGTCCGGTCTATATCTGGGACAGTTTCCTATCTACAGTTCCAATTTTTGGTGAGTGGATACCCTACGGGGAGACGATGTGTCGCTTACCAAAATGAAGGTCGAGGTAAGAGGTCAAAGGTCACTAGCCTAAAACACAGGAAATCACTGAAGTGCTCGTGTCCGGTCTATATCTGTGAACGTTTTCTATCCACAGTTGCAATTTTTTGTGAGTGGATACGCTAGGTGGAGACGATGTGTCGCGTACCAAAGTTGAGGTCGAGGTCAAAGGTCACAGTTGCCTAAAATCAGGAAATCATTGATCATTGACAGTTTTCTATCTACAGTTCTAATTTTTGGTGAGTGGATGCCCTAGGGGGGAACGATGTGTTGCATCCCAAATGTAGGTCGAGGTCAGAGGTCAAAGGTCAGTGTGACTGAAAAATCAGGAAATCATTAATAATTCCTAATTTTTGTGAGTGGATTCAGGAGGAAATGAAGTGTCACATACCAAAAAAATAGGTCGAAGGTCAAAGGTCACTGACCCCAAAATCAGGAAATTATTAAAAATAACATTTTTTTTTGTGTCAGTAGGTACATTCGGGGGACACGATGTGTCACCTACCAAAATGTAGGTCAAGGTCAAAGGTCAAGGTCACTTTGAGTATACCTTACTCGCATGGCAAAGAGGAGTCATACATTTTGAGATCAATTTGTCAAAGGTCAAGGTCACAGTCCCCCAAAACTGAATCAAGTTTAGCTGATTATATGTGTTAGGTTGGAATATTCAGAGTTTTCCACATACATGTATATGGCATTTGTCCTGTGGAGTTGTCTCCCATGTTTGAAACAGCTACATTTAGTTAAACTGTTGTGACATAAAAACCATACATTTACTAATTCAATGGGGAGAGGGGTCCTCCACGAACTTCATCGGTTTCAGTGTGGAATATGTGAGCTCTCGGCTCTTGCTTCAAGGTCAATTAGTTACCAAGAGTTAAGCCCATTTTAGTTTATCGTTCAATATAAGATGTGATATATGTTACATTCTCAGAAGCACAAAATTGTAGACCTTTCTCTGGATTGCTAGCTACCAATTGGAATCAAGGCTATTAAACAACCTTGAAATTTGGATCAATGTAATTCTAGATATACGGGCGTATATTGAAGCCCCTTGGGCTCTTGTTGGGGTTTGGTTTTGATGAGGGCGCGCGTTTTTTTGTTGTTTTTTTTTGTTCTACTAATATTGGGGGGGGGGGGGGATCCGAGAAATAAAACATCAAAACTTTGGTCGGAAGCACTGGCAGAAGACACCATCATTGGAAGGTTTATCAACTTGTTCGAATGCACCAACTTTTTAAATATTTCGTGTGATCTTGGTTGTAACAAGAAGCAATGTTTTGGGAAGTGGGTCGGAACTGACATTGGATCGAAACTGGCGATGTGACTGTAATTCTTATGAGATCCAAAACCTCTGTGATATATGTAAGCAGTGCGCGTTATATATTTAAGACCTTCCGGTTTCAAGATAAAAGAAAAATTAATACCGCTACATAGCAGTGCTGTGCATTATCTTGTCATCCTCTGTTACACTGATTGGTATCAACTCGGTGACAATTTTTCAACCCCACCTCATATTTATGTCAAACCATCTGCACAAGTCCAGGTAATCCCTAAATCCTCGCAGAGGGTTTTATCGTAACATATCGATTGATACACTGGCTCGCGAGGATGATGTCAAACATGACCTGTTCAGGCTCAAGTCCACGTCAAACACGACCAATTTATTGATAAGAGGATTGCATTGATTACACTCTTGACTGAAAATCATTTCAACCTATCGGCATATAGGACATCGTCACAAGTCCAGCTATACCCTAAATCCTCCCAGATCCTAACGTATCGATTGATACACTGGCTCGCGAGGATGATGTCAAACATGACCTGTTCAGGCTCAAGTCCACGTCAAACACGACCAATTTATTGATAAGAGGATTGCATTGATTACACTCTTGACTGAAAATCATTTCAACCTATCGGCATACAGGGCATCGTCACAAGTCCAGCTATACCCTAAATCCTCCCAGATCCTAACGTATCGATTGATACACTGGCTCGCGAGGATGCATACTAGGCAGGGCTGCTGACCCGTGGTGACGAAGATACTGATCAATGGTATACTTTCTTCAGTCCCCCGTTGTTGGTTGCAGCATGGAGCCATGCGCTGTAATATTGTAATTACTATGAAGTTTGGTGACGATCGGTTTAGAAATTCTTCAGTTTTATATACACAAAACATGTCATTTTGCAAAGCTGAGTTAACGCTTAATAAATCAGCGAATATAGGGCGATCAGTGGGCTACTCTCCCTCGCTCAGTTATGGCAGTAGGGAGGCAGATACTCGTTCTGGTTTATTAAGAGTACCGGTATCTGTGCTTTGATAGGAAGTCATTCACTTCAGATCATTTCATCAGTTCCAGACGTTTCGCCTATAGGTTTAGCAGTCCGGAAACAGAAAGCTATAGAGATATACATGTACTCTACTCCACTTGTAAGGCTGCCAATTGATTTACACTCGATTGGAGATCTCTCCATAGCCGTTTATTCCGATAGGCCCCAACAGCTAAAGACAAACATCTTGAAGAAACCGGTATCCAAGGTTACCTGAGATACCTCACAAAAGAAGCAGACTAGTGACAGGCAAGATTGGCAGATTTCAGCTGGAGTTTGGTCGATACTACCCGTATGAAACACACGAAAGGAAAATCAAATATTTTTCTGTATTACTTATTTTTGTGGACATACATGTTAATTAGCAAGGTTTATTGTCCTTTATTGGGCTAAGATTTGATGCCCGTATTGCAGAGTGATTAATCAGTAGACAGTAAGTAAGGACATCCCACATACCTATGCTCCAGTGTCGAGCAAACATGCCATCAACGGTATAATTACAAAATTGTAATTCTAAGGAAAAACTGAAATAAGTGGCACGACAAATATTGTCGAAATATCAAAAGTTATGTCTATACTGAGAGATTGGACCATGGAATTCCGAGCGCAAACACATCACACCAGTGTCAAGATTTAAAAGATCGTCTTTTCTACTTTCGAAAGATAACGCATCGCCCATCTTCCCACAGTCAGTGTCTGCGGTGACTAGGCTATAATACAGATCAATCCGCGTTGTGCGGAAGTCAGTCGCCAAGGCAACGGAAGATGCTCAGCACGAACCAATTTGCCTATGGCCATCAGCTGTCTGGTGTCTTCCTTTGTGTTAAGCTAGGCTCAGATCTGCTTCTCATTCTTAGTCACGTCTTACCGAGGATTATAATTCAGAGACAGTCTCATTAATACTTCATTGGTATAGTAAAGGTGATAATAACGTTGTGCTCTGGTTCGTACCATCTGCGACGGATGCTCGATTCTAGCATGTTAATGGCAGCCTCGGAGCAGCAGATATATGTCAGTCTGGTCCCAAGAGACTCGATACTACGGGATCTCACTATCACGAAGGCATGACTCTCTGTTGAGAGAGGTATATGTATCCACTCCGCTTGGATAGGCCTATCCCACCGGGTCAACTGATACTCTATATTTCAGAATATGGGAAGGCAATTCCAAATTCAACGAATCCGCGGTCGCATACAGCCGAAACATTATAAATCAAATTTGTGTTGCAAACAAAACAAACCTGTTTCCCGGTGGATGAAACCTACCCCATCGTTATGGTTATAATCCTGAATCCCCGATATAGCTGTTTGACGCTCTAATGATCACCAAAGGCTTGATTCACTGTGGGATTGTAGTAGGCCTACAATTCTTACAACGGTGTGCCGTTTCGACTAGATGCTGCATCAGCCAGTAATTGGCCCTCCATATGAGGGTCCAATACGAAAGGCTAGACATAATGTTGCAAGGTTTGCCATGGAGACTAGGAATTAAAATAAACACAGTATCAATAATGTTGTTAAGCATGTTCAGTTCGATTCAATCAGACAGACATACGACACAGCTAGTGCTGTGGCACACAAAAGCCAACGCCGTGTTGTCGAAACGGCATACTGAAGTTAGAACTGCAATGTCTGTTCTGGGTAGTTCAAGGTAGTTCACTTCACAGCTCTTCCTATGCTTATTATATGGGGAAGCACATGTTTTATCATTGCCCTTAAATATTTCAAAAAGTTGGCAAATGTTGCATTAACCCTACCTGGTCTGAGGGGGGCAGCCTACAAAACTTTCTGCGCTATCTCTGGAACGACAAAAAATGGAGATCTGAAACTCCGTGACTTTATAGTTTATCATATTGGGGTCATTTTGAGCATATTTGCATACCCCCCCGAACAGAGGATCATGGGACAATTCAAGATGGCGCCCCAGGGGGTACCAGAAAAGTGATGTTTTTGTCATATTTCTTTAAATTTTCGCGATGAAAAGTGGGCAAAAACTATTTTATTTCACAGCACAATAATATATACTAATTTATCATGCAATTTTTTCGGAGAAATTGCATAAATGAAAAATTCAAAAAATTTGACCGAAAAATCGACCAAAAATACCGTTTTTATACGCCCGCCCAAAAGGCGGTCGTATTATGGGATGGCGGATTCCGTCCGTCTGTCCGTCTGTCCGTCTGTCCGGTTCTCGTGTCCGGTCTATATCTGGGACAGTTTTCTATCCACAGCTCCAATTTTTGGTGAGTGGATACCCTACGGGGAGACGATGTGTCGCGTACCAAAATGAAGGTCGAGGTCACAGGTCAAAGGTCACTGGCCTAAAAAACAGAAAATCACTGAAGTGTTCGTGTCCGGTCTATATCTGTGAACGTTTTCTATCCACAGTTGCAATTTTTTGTAAGTGGATATGCCAGGTGGAGACGATGTGTCGCGTACCAAAATTAAGGTCGAGGTCAGAGGTCAAAGGTCATTGTTGTCAAAAATCAGGAAATCATTGATCGTTGACAGTTTTCTATCTACAGTTCTAATTTTTGGTGAGTGGATGCCCTAGGGGGGAACGATGTGTTGCATATTAAATGTAGGTCAAGGTCAGAGGTCAAAGGTCAGTGTGATCGAAAAATCAGGAAATCATTAAAAATTTCTTATTTTTTGTGAGTGGATTCAATAGGCGGAAATGAAGTGATGCATGCCAAAAATTAGGTCAAGGTCAAAGGTCACTGACCCCAAAATTAGGAAATTATTAAAAATAACATTTTTTGTGCCGGTAGATACATTAAGGACACACTATGTGTCACATACCAAAATGTAGGTCAAAGGTCAAGGTCACTGTGACCCCAAAATCATGAAATTGTTAAAAATCATGATTTTTTGTGTCCATTGAGAAATTGAGGGGAGACGGTTTGTCATGTACCAAAATTTAGGCCACGGTCAAAGGTCAAGGTCACTGTGACCCCAAAATCAAGAAATCATTAAGTCACATTTTCATATGCCTGTCGAAGACGAGGTCATGTAATGCGATGTTGCGTTCTGTCCATTCATCCATTAACATTTGTTGTCCATGCGATAGCTCTAGTTTCCAGGTATGGATTGGTACCAAACTTTGAGTATACCTTACTTGCATGGCAAAGTGGAACCATACATATGAGATCAATTTGTCAAAGTTCTAGGTCGCAGTCCCCCAAAACTGAATCAAGCTTAGCTGACTAAATGTGTTGGAATATTGTTGGAATATTCAAAAGTCTTTCCCCTGCATTTATATGATATTGTCCTGTGGAGTTGTCTCCCATGTTTGGAACGCTTCATTTAGTTAAACTGTTGTGAAATAAAAACCATACATTTACTAATTTAACGGGGAAAGGAGTCCTTTATGAACTTCACACCTGTTTATTAACTCAAGAACAAAGGTTTACATCACTTTCTTCTTCCTTCATGCAAAATTCTCTCGTCTGAAAGGAATCCATTTGCAGGAAAACTACTATTTTCTTGTGTTTGACTATTGTCGATTTCAGTGTGGGATATGTGAGCTCTCAGCTCTTGCTTCAAGGTCAACCAGTTACCAAGAGTTAAGCTCATTTTAGTTTATCATTCAATGTAAGATGTGATATGTTACATTCTCATAAGAAAAAAATTGTAGACCTTTCTCTGGATTGCTAGATCAATTGGAATCAAGGCTATTAAACAACCTTCAAATTTGAACCAATGTAATCCCAGATATACGGGCGTATATTGAAGCCCCTTGGGCTCTTGTTGGAAATGACATCACTGTGACGTCATCAAGCGGCCATCTTGTTTTTTTTTACATTTTCTGGTAGAGCTTGACTCAAGGGTACAGTGTGGTAAGTTTCAGCACCCTAGCTCAATGGCTAAGAAAAATAATAAAGGCCCCCCCCCCCCCTCAAGGTCACAACAGGTCCCAAAAAGCCCAGGCCAGATAGGGTTAATGTCAGCATATTAACCCAGTATATAAATAGGATACTTATGTTAAGCATATTTCCATAATTTCCCCCAGTTCTGTCAATTCAACATTATGTCCTCATTTACAATCACTGGGAAAGTCATCACGAGTGCAGGCCTCGCAATCACTAGAGCATGAAACATTATATGTAATGGGGAAGTGTATATTGAGACGACGACCGTAGCTGTGAACACTGCCAGGTAGGTTAATAACGGGACCAGAATACATTTGCACAAAGTGGATGAGTGTGGGAAGCATTGGCCATGGTGTGGGGAGGGGGGACCTGTGTGGAACTTCTGCTGGTAATGCAACTCAAACTACCTTTGTAACCACAGAGTGTCGTGTGATTATTAAAATGCACCAACGCTGATACAGAAAGTGAGGAAACATGTAGGAGAGAATGAGGTACACTGGGGCATTTTTCACTTTTTTGCAAAAATCTCCGCTATTATTGTTCTGTATGATAGCCTTCTGTGCTCTAGCTATAACTAATAACTGGTATGACATAATCATACAAAAAATTCTAAAATATCTGCTATACTTTTAATAGTATAGAAAGTGGATCTTCGGTATCATTGACCTCTCTGGTCCGGAGGTCAAGGCCGCTGTAGTTCCGGCAAAGTTCATTGGGTGCATTTCTGGTCACATGACCGGAAGTGACCCCTGGGCATGTATTCACCGCGGTATTGATCTGCGGTGAAGCGGTCATGTCTGGCGGTGAGTCGGTCACTTCCGGGAAGAAGCCTCCGCGGACAGAAAATAATCCCATGTCAACGACACTTCAAATACGCGGCGGGTGACCTAAATCGCCGGAAATGGATGGTTAATTGATAATTAAGGTCGGACAACATGTAAACTGTAGCCGGTTGCTAGTCAATTCGACTGTCTATGCGCAGGAGCATGATATACGGCGCTGGTGACTCGCGATATGGTTGAATACACGGTGGTCGATCCGTATAGCCTAGAAAAAACGCCTGAAAACATTGGGAGTTAGACTTATGGTACGCAGTATTACCATGAAGACTGTACTGTTCTACTCCTTAATCCTGCCTGGCCAGGGGGGGGGGGGGCGGCGAAATGCCCCCCTCCCCCTACCAAACTTTCTGCGCTCCGGAACGACAAAAAATGGAGAACTGAAACTCTGTGACTTTATCGTTTATCATATTGGGGTCATTTTGCATGACCCCCGAGTAGAGGATCATGGGTAAATTCAAGATGGCGACCACGTGGGGTACCAGAAAAATGCTTTTTTTGTGGTCATATTTCTTAAAAATTTCTGTTTTTCCGTCTTGGAAACTAAACAAAAACTATTTTATTTCGCATCACATTAATATTTACTAATTTATCATGCAGTTTTTGAGGAGGAATTGCATAAATAAAAAATTCTTAAAATTTGACCGACAAATCGACCAAAAAATGTCGTTTTTGAAAATGACGTCACCGTGACGTCATCGAAGCGACATTTTTTTACATTTTCTGGTAGAGCTTGACCCAAGGGTATGGTGTGGTAATTTGCAGCCTCCTAACTCAAGGGGTAAGAAAAATAATTAGGGAGGGGGGGCATTTCGGGATGGCCCCCTACCCCACCCCCAGGTCAGGATACGTCCCAAAAATCCCAGGCCAGATAGAATTAATTCGGGTGATCTATAAATAGAACTGACGTAATGATCTATAAATAGAACAGGGTTTCTCCAAGGGGAATAACCGGTCCCAGTGTAGAGCGATGACGTCATCGGAGACCAGCAAATCTCAACATGCTGTCTTCGGTGGTATGAATGCATTGATACATACACTGGCTTGTTAGTTTTACATAATATAGCCTGGTACAATCGCTCGCAAAATGTTAAAAAACATCCGTTCAGGTTCGTTTTTGTCATATCTGTAGAAAAAAATGGCGTCCGTTAGGCAAATTCCCCGATACCCTGGATGAGGTGAAATTTAATATCTTAATGCCATCTATACACTCTGGACGCACCTTGGACGACAACTCTGACAGGTCATGACTCTGTTGGCGTCATTGGTCCGAATGGATCGCCAGAGGTATCAGTTTGAAGTATTCGTGGGGGGGGGGGGGGGCCGACTGAGTCGGAAAGTGGGCATTTTTGACGTGCACAGGTGCTTATTTAAGAGATTGAGGGGTTATATCGCATCCAAATAGGGCGTACAGGGTCTCATATTGAAGCTCTCGTGGTGTAGACCACGACTTTAGGAATGTTCAGATCATCAGTGACGTCATGAGTAGGAGTAGTAGCGAAAGCGTGCACTTTGGGTTTGCGTGTTTGAGTGATTGAGCGACCATGCTTTGTCCGAATGGGTCATGGGAGTTGTGAGTGTGTAGTACTCGTAGAGGAGCGTCCGACTGGATGGGTGGGTCGTGGAAGTAAGACAGTGGCGCGCATGCGCGGACAGGGAATATTGGGAATAGGGCATCGGAATGGACGTTTTGGGGTCGAGATGGACTACTATTGGTCCGAATGAGACTTGGGTGGTATCAGTTTGAAGCAGTCGTGGGGAGCGTCCGACTGGATAGGTAGATCGTGGAAGTACTCGAGGTGGCGCTCATGTGCAGTAGAAAAAAATGCATTGGCATTGAGGTGGACCACTATTGGTCCGAATGAGCGAATGGGGTGCAATGTTGAAGCATTCCTGGGGGAGCATCCGGTTGGATAGGTTGTGTAGTGGAAAACCCGTCCATCTGCGCATCCACAGAGAGAGAATTGTGGGAAAAGGGCATTGGAATGGCTGTTTGAATATAGAGATGCACTACTATTGGTCCGAATGGGTCGTGTGATTCGTCCCTGTGAAGAAAGAGCGAAAGGAAGATCAACTCGTTCACAAGTTTTTATATAGTTTATTCTCCCCAATGTTACATCATACCCAATCTGTGGGAGCCGCGTTGGATACGTTTGGTTTCATGTCCCACTCAAGGTTGTTTCACTCATATGGTGACAGTCAGTTTGGATGGTGGAGGAAGCCGGAGTGACCGGAGAGAACCACCGCCCGTCGGCAAGTAACTGACAAACTTTCACACATGCACCAGCTGGGCTCGAATCCGTGCCGGTTCAGTGGCGTAATGTCGTAATGTCTGGTAAACGTGCGTTTGCACTCAGATCATGTATAACATGCATTGTACCATACTACATGTATATTGTATAATACTAACCGGACAGTATATGTATCATCGCATTCATACCACCGAAGTCAACATGTTGAGAAATAATGGTCCCCGAAAACGTCATCGCTCTACATCGGGACACGGAGACTCCCCGTGGAGAAACCCTGTTCTATTTATAGATCATTACGTCAGTTCTATTTATAGATCACCCGAATTGAGGAGTAGAACAGTACAGCCTTCATGGTAATACTGCGTACTATATGTCTAACTCCCAATGTTTTCAGGCGTTTTTTCTTGGCTATACGGATTGACCATTGTGTATTCAATCATATCAAGAGTCACCAGCGCCGTATATCATGCTCCTGCGCATGAACAGTCGGATTGACTAGCCACCGGCTACTGTTTACATGTTGTCTGATCTTAATTATCAATCAGCCACCCCTTCCCGCCGATTCAGGCGACCCGCCGTATGTTTGAAGTCTCGTTGACATTTTCTATTTTCTGTCCGCGAAGCCTTTCCCCCTGGACAGCCTCATCGCCAGGCATGACCGTCTCATCGCGGAAGATTACATGCCCAGGGGTCACATCCGGTTACGTGTCCAGAAGTGCACTCAATGAACTTTGCCGAAACTATAGCGGCCTTGATCTCCGGCCCAGAGATGTCAATGATACCAAACATCCACTCTCTATACTACTGCCCCTAATTTTTTTACCGCTGACAATTTTTACTTATAATCAATATAGGTGTTGTATTGGGATGGTAGCTTTCTGCTGACAATAATTTATTGTGATTTCTGTACTTAACATAGAAGTTAGGTGGCTTCTCCAACGTTACTGTGCCCCATGTCCCACTGTACCCTCAATCTCCTCAAGGTTGACTAAATCAGTAAGAAAATAAATAAGAGAAGATTTTAAAAGTTATTCCGGATCGCCATGGTGATATCCATTCTCGTGACTGATTGGTTAACGGGACGACGGCATGTCCTTCCATCTGTCCAAAATCTTCGTCTTGGGGAACACATATTTCCCCGCTAGCTGCCAGTCAATATAGCTAAAATTCAGCCAAGTATTTGGAATTAACATTGATTACAAATCCTATCTTTATCTCAGCTTTTATTTCCTTAGTAAAAATATATATATTGGCTTGTGCCGTATCTCTGATAACAGCTATTCAATTGCCACGTGATATGGTGTGGCATTTAAAGTTGTTTTGTTAAGTTTTATATGGGCCTATCGTTCGACGGAAATCGTCTCCTTGATTCATGAGTGTTTATTGGATTCGAGTTCCTCCCCGTCATGGCTCGACCGACCTTTTTGGCGCAGGTCCGACTACACCTATAGCAAAACAGTTTCGTTCGGGGCATCCTTCTTCCGCTGTAAATGGTACACAAAACACTCAAATATATATACATCGATAACAACCTGCTCACTGACCTGATACTGGCGAAAACCATTCCAGTCAACTTATAAAACAGAACTTATAAAGCAGGGCTATACCATCAAGCGCCTCCACTCAAAGTGTCTCAGATTTTGCGATACATATCGCATGCTGATAGCAAAATACGAGCTCAGTGTGCAAGATCTATGGCGTTACAACTCTTAACGTGTGTATAATTTCGCTTAACCAATGAACTTTTAGATTCTTTTGGTGTTCATATGAACATGCACAATGAAAGCGTCACTGAGATACGTCATTCTCTCTAGATAACGAATTTACTACGGAAACCAAATGTATTAGGAATACTGATCTGCGAGATGGATAATTTTGGGGACATTATGATGTCTTGCCGGCGTCGTTGAAAGTTGACAGGTTGTTCTCTTGCTGGAAACTAGGCTAAGTTTATGTTTACGATTATTGTTGTTTGTTTGTATACGATACTTTTGTTCTATTCAAGTGTTGCAGGATGAGCTAATTAAAAAAACATCTTTTGAGATCTATCGTGCGAATCGCCAACTCATCCAAGATGCTGACTATACCAGATTTTGGATCCTTGCTCTGTTCTCGTGAGCCCGGTGGCTCGTACAGGGGCTCGTACAGGGGCTCGTGGACGTTCTGCTCAGTTGAGTTGGATCTGTCTCTCACCTCTTGGTGTAATAGCTTTGGTGATTTATACCATCTCAGACTTGGGCATCGTCGCCAGTGCTCAAGTCCCACATAGTTCTGGATTACCTGCGCATGTTCCGTCTGTAAAGGCTTTGACAGAACCAATCAGTAAAGATTCCTGTGGTTCTTCGGTGATCTTGGCTGCTCTGGTTTCCTGTTGGGCAGTTCTCTGTTCGGATCTATTTAGGCTTTTATAAAGCAGACCTTATATAACAGCAAAAAAAGTAAACGTTCAACAGTAAGGACACACTTCAGCCTGCGTTTGAGTGGGCTAACGGGCAAACTCACTGTTGAACGGGAGGCTGTATTTAGCATTCTCAGCTGCCTATGTCCTCTTGGATCATAATCCATCCTATGTCCTCTTGGATCATAGTCCATCCTATGTCCTCTTGGATCATAATCCATCCTTCTACGTACATGTACCTTTACCACCGACAGGTTCTGACATCTAGGTACGTGCACAGGGGCTCGTTACCGTTGTTAATTGGTTAATTAGGTTGATCACAGTGGGGGGGTCGAGGTAGGGAATAAATGCCCCCACCTCCACCCCTCACCTGTAATCAACCTAATTAACCAATTAATAACGGTAACGAGCTCTCGTGTGTACGTGGACGATTCGATTCACGACTGCTCCCAATCTCTCAACTCTCTCTGTCCACATACCTATATAGTTAGTCCATTTACCCATCTATCAGCATATCCCCTAAACAGTTGCTGAATTATAGCAATCATACTATCACTATATTTTTTATTCGATACAGCCAGACATCATCTAGAACACCCAGAGTTGCATGCCTTCTTAAATAAATGGAATAGTCCTGGAAGACATATCGATCAGCTGTCTCGATAACCGGGCTCACGGTTACATTTCTCTAAAAGCCCGTATTTAATTAACGTTGCCCTCTATTTCACTGCAGGCATATACACAGAGAGTAAATATACGGTAGAGTGGTCTTCAATGGAACTTGGCATGACAGTAATAGATCTATTATACGAACACTCAATGCTAAGCAAGCCAAAAACGCAAACGGCCATTTCTTCGATTTTATCTTTGTGTGCAGGAAAATGGCGCGTGGATGTGGATAACTGAAAGGTTATTATTACCCCTCAGCCCATAGGGCTGTGGGGTCTTGTCGTTGCCATGTACGTACGTCAGTCCGTCCGTCCGTCCTGGCGTCCGTCCGTCATCATGTTCTTGTCCGCTGAATATCTGCAGATCTATGAAGTCGGGCCCGACCAAACTTTGGTGAGAGCTTCCTGAATGTTGACCGATGAAATGATTAGATTTTCAGATGGCTATGATGATTTCATGATTTTTAATTATTTTTTTTTATTATTTATTGATGACTCAGCTTTTGCACTGTTACCTATGCCCATCAACATGTTCTTGTCCGCTGAATATCTGCAGATCTATCAAGTCGGGCCTGACGGAACTTTGGTGAGGGCTTCCTGAATGTTGACTGATGATTAGCTTTTCAGGTGGTTATGATGATTTCGTGATTTTTTTTGATTTTTTTTGGATTTATTGATGGTTTAGCTTTCGCACTGTTGTCTATGCCTATCGCGAACCCTTGGTTGCATGTTTCATTGTGAATTTTGAAGGTTCCCTGATACAAGAAAGCCTGGTCCATTCAAGATTCTCATTGAATGAAGGACAACATTTTTCATTAATTTTGCTATTAAATCATTCTATTCTACATCATATGTTTTATCTTAAAACTGTTGCATGAACCATATTGTGTCCACACATTTAACTGGTACAACATTTTTGTCAAATTTTGTCACCAAACATGTTACTGTACCTTGGAAATTATTTAAAACGAGTGATTAGGAGAGCCCATTTTTAGCCTGACTCTGAGCAATTTTGAACCAGTTTGCATACCTGGAGCTTATGCCCCCTCCCCCAACAATATTGATAAGGGTGGGCCTGTGTCAATCAGTGTGTTTACTTGTTATCACATTTGTGCAATGCATAAATTGCCACTGATAAAGCTACACTTTCTTGCATGCTGTAATCCCAGCACACCACTCACGTGAAACCGAAGTCTGTTTTATACGGTATCCAGGGATTTTTTGCAGGTTCTGATCCCAAACTCCCAGTTCCTTTTCGTAATTCATTGTTGAGGGTCCAATTTTTTTAAGTGAATTTCGGCGCAAATAGCCTGTGATCAATCACAAAACATGTCAACATGAAATTCAATACCCAGCTATGCAATCGGATCGATATTGAGGATCCCAGAGGCTTTTTCTAGTATTTCCTTCAGAAATCCTTTCAAATTGAACAACAACAACACTTTCGTTTTTTTGTTTCATTTGAGTTTTGGGCGCCCATATGTTTTCCGAAACTAAATTGGCTCTAGATGCAGCCCTGATCCTACTTGACTAAAAAAAAACAGGCTGAGGGGTCCACGCACCTTTTAGGTGCTTGCCTGCAATTCATGTTATGTATACAGTCAATACAGATAATAGTCCCTGAATAATCGAAGCAAAACAAGTGTAAGCGTGGTACTTGGCTGTAGGCTGATTGTTAGATGATGCAAGAAAGTTCAACAAATTATAATACATTCATATGCTTCCGACCCTGGGTGATTGATATCGCCATGCATGTGCGTCAGTATGTCTCTCCGTCCGTCCGTTAAATTTTCTTTGACTGACAATATCTTAGTAGGACAGGGTGACGAAATATTATGGCGCCCATGTGGCGAATTATTAGTCATTTTACTGGCAAGGCTGCGTTTAATCGTTTGTATTAAAAAAAACTACCCGGTATCCTTATTCCACCATCACAGCGTCAAGGTTTCTTTTTGAGCCAAAGGCTGAACCTTGACCATCTTGCTTAGCAAACCGCTACATCCGCTTTCAGTGCACACGGAGCCATGGTCGCGTAAAACTAGTGATTTGATTGGCCAATATACACAGGATGTTGCTCTGCTGGTTAGCTGAAATTTACAGTTGCATTTTCCATGAAGACGGTGTGTATCTGAGGCATCTAGGATAGGGATATACCCCTGGTTATAGCGTGAATGCTGTAATATATGTAGCCGATTACACGATCATATCTAAGCATCATCTTTGGTCTTGGAGTGGAAACTAGATTCATCTCCGGATGCTCATGTATGTAATCATATTCATAATGGGTATGCTAACACTGTATATAATGAATATTGAGATAAAACTGCCAAATAACTCTGTCTATTACCGGTATTACATAATAGAAGTCGTGATGACATATAATTGCGCCATATTTGGCTACATGTAATTTGATGCATTACTCACGGCTATGGCCACTCCTCGTATTAACCCTCTCTGTCCCGTATAGAAAGATAGTTCAATGATTGCCTGTCGTTGGCATACGAAAATAAAGACTTTTTAAATAAATATTTTCATCATATTATATCTTGTTCGAAAGCTTGGAGTATAGTCTTTGAAACTACGTAGGCAATGATAAGTACATATTTGCTTTATTCATGTTCATGACAGTGTTGATACCTGCTTGGAACTGATAAAAATTCCGGTACAGAAGGAGTTAAACCCGTCAACGGGGGCTTATATACGAGCGGGTGACGTGACTTAAATCAACATGTTAGACATTATTATAGATATCATTATAGTTGTCATCAAAAGTGAAATTGATGTGATAATGAGGGGCAATCAAAGCTCAGGTCATTATGAAGGGTACAATGGTGATTCATTATTCAATCGTGCATGTGTTTCAGGTCTGGTACTGTAGAGCGGATGGGTCTTGTTTGACGTTCATTTGTGGCATGCATTTTGTTGTGTTTAGTTTTTGGAGAGGAGTGTTATAGTTTATGGTTAACGATTGATACATAATTTTGGTTTGGTATGATGTCTGGCTACTGCGGTATGGTGTTTATATTTGGTTTGATTGGTGTAAGGTTTTTGTTTTGACTGAAAATGAGTTTTCACTGTCTGACAGGACACCAATGGATAAATGACTGAATTTTGGTCAGACCTGGTTTGTCTCAGGTTTGGTGTGGCGATAATGTTCCGTATAGTTCAGTGATATGGTTTAGATATGATATGCTGTTTATGTGTGGATATGAGTTTTAGATGGGGTGTTTAGGTGTTGGTATGGTGCTTAGATATTGTGTAGTATTTAGGTGTGGGTACATGTTTGTGGAGTGCGGCTGCCACTCTGTCGGTCTGTAAATCCCGGTCTTTGCAGTTTCCATGCGAATACAGAACATTCGGTCGATTTTTGTAACAGAATCGTCTCGACGTATGAAATGAAGAGAGATAGTGCAGCTAACATGTAAATAATGGTGTTTAAAGGTGTATCACGACATTCCGTTTTATTGCTGTAATTAGGTTACACTTAACGGTATTTTACTAAGGATAGATAGAAATCTGATCTGCCGATCAAATCCTGGGACGAGATATCTGGAAGATAGGTAACTTTCAGATATTCTCTCCCAGGATTTGGTACTCAAAGTAGTAGAAATCCTGTCAATACATTAAACCCTACTTTTAATTGTATTGGTGGCAGGATACAAATATGACGTTAGGACGGTTATTTTGATATTTTTGAACGGTACGCCCATGGTTTTTATCGAGGCATCTATGTCGAGAAAAACTTCTAAATCGAGAATAACCTATCAAATCTCGCGATGAGAATTGAACACAAGTAGCCTTACATGTCATGTTGCCAACAAAGAAAGGAAACAGTCCAACAAAAAGTTCAATTGCTTTTGAAATAGCTTCCGTGAAGTTTTACCAAGAATTTGTGCTACATGAGCTATAGATGGAGAAGTCCATGCGTATCTCCTCCTCCTTCTCCTCCAAACTCCATGCGTATCTCCTCCTCCTTCTCCTCCAGACTCCATGCGTATCTCCTCCTCCTTCTCCTCCAGACACCATGCGTATCTCCTCCTCCTTCTCCTCCAGACTCCATGCGTATCTCCTCCTCCTTCTCCTCCAGACTCCATGCGTATCTCCTCCTCCTTCTCCTTCAGACTCCATGCGTATCTCCTCCTTCTCCTCCAGACTCCATGCGTATCTCCTCCTCCTTCTCCTCCAGACTCCATGCGTATCTCCTCCTCCTTCTCCTTCTCCTCCACACTTCTTTATTCATCTCGTTTGGTTTGCAACAAAATTATACCAAGATAACTATATGGGGTCACGCATATGTTGTGCATTAAAGTTGAGGTCAGTGGGTTCACGGCCGGGTTCATTGTGGCCTAAAACATCAGAAATCGTGTAGAATTGCAATACATCGGGGAAAGACAATGTGTTGCAAAACAAAATCGAGGTCAACGGTTTACGTCACTTTGCCCCAAAATCAGGAGATCATTGAAATTAAGTGGATATATCAGTGGGACACATGTCAAAATTTAACGTCACTGTGGCCTAAACATGAATTATTAAAACATTGCCAGTGCTATTACTCCGATCCAATAATATGGATAACGATCAACTTCATGAATATCTCAAGATTATGGCGCACAAGAAACCTACTGAACTCAAAGGTCAAGGTCATAGCGAATAAAACAAATCAGGAAACCAATGAAAATCAAATTTTTGTTAGTGGATGCATTAGGGTGAGCGAATACCAAGATTGAAGACAATAAAGATCAAGGTCGCCGTCCACCAACAACAATATGAAAGACACGTATTCGTCAGTGACAAACACCCGGTCGTGATTGTCCCGGTGCCCTGGGATGAGGCATAGAAAATAGTAACTAAGAGGATTATCTGGACCAAAACAAGAGGTATCAACCTGGGATTCGTATGTAATGTGATGTGAGTAATAGTGTTAGCTGCTGATGTATTGTTGGGTAATGAATGTTTCGGTTCGAGGGATGACGTCATACCATGATCATCGTATACCACTGTCCTAAATCAATTTACAACAATTAGATAAGCGCTACATATGCAGACTGTCGGTTTGTGAAATTACATCGCACCTACGACATGTAATTACACATCATCTACTTAGTAATTATTTAATAGATAATAATGGGTTGTCGATTTCGTTGATTCTGACGAAGCCTGGGCGGACATCTGAACATTCCACAACGGACTAAGGCCTGGTACACACGAGCCAGGTTTCCTTGACAAGTCAGACCAAATTTGTGGAAGACTGTTCCGGCCTTTCGCTATATTCTGCTCGGGTACTGTCATCGTCTATAATACAAACGTGTAAGGAAGCTAATGGTCCTACAGACTTCCATAAATTTGGTCTCGCTTGTCGAGGAAAACTGGTTCGTGTGTACCAGGCTTTACCCATCTTCATGTTATCCAGCCAATTTCTACGTTCCCAGGTTCGAAGTGGGAACGTAGAAATTGGCTGGATAAAATGAAGATGGCTTTACCGAACACCACTGGACAGTAGGCCTACTGACAACATTCCATTCAGCTCAGAATAATGATATATTTCGGGTCATATTTCAACGAAGAGTAGCAAGGAGAACAAAAGTCGGTCTGGTTAGAACACATTTGCGTACACTTCACCATCCATAAGATGGCTTGCGAATCGTGTGTCGCCATTATTGCGATACTTTACCGAATACTGTTCGGTCTTCATCCGGCAGAGAACAGACTCGAGGAATCTGATAAATTAAGGCTTTTTCATACTACTTCTGAAACATATATTGTCTGAACCTACAATAGATACAGATATAAATAACTTCCGTATCGTCCAAGAGGTGTTGTAGATCTATAATTTTGAACAAGTAGGACGGCACATGACTCGAAAATGGCGGGTTATGTTGGGGTTACGTCGGTAGAGCTGATTAGCTGACGACATCACGTGGCTTTAATTTCGGGGGATTATCTCGTATAGTCGCCGAAAGTAGGCTGAAAATGGATACACACGGGTCATTCTTACCGCGTATAGAAGACCCAGATGGTTACATGTTGGGTACAAGAAGAACTCTAAACGAGAGAATTATCAGTGATATATAGGCCTGGGAAATAGCATCATCTCTAACCATGGTTCGTCTGACAAAGCCGAGTATACAAACCTTCATATATAGACCTCATGGAGATGGAGCAACAAAAGCCGACATGAAAGTTCTAAATACTGTTGAATCAGTCGTGGGGCATGGAATATTACATCTTCACAACGTCAAGGTTTTCTCTTGAGCCAAATGCGAAACCTTGACCATCTTGCATAGCATCTCGCGTTCCACCCACTTTCAGGGGCGGGAGAGTGGTCGTGGGGAAAGAGTGCACGCTCTTGATCTCGACTGCTGGTCTGACGCGGGTTCGAAACCCGCCGAGGACTTTCAGGATATTAAAAATATCCCCGCTCACAGCTGGGCTGATCAGTTTCCAGGGTAAAAGGAACTGTGGGCACTCTCGTGTCCTGGCACATGTAGACACCGTCGTGATATGACTGAAAAAATGTTTAAAACGACGTTAAATCCTACTCACTCACTCACTCACTCACTCCACCCACTTTCAGTGATTTCGAATCTGTTGTCACATTATAACAATCCGTGGTCGTGCTTAAAACAATCTGTAATCTGTGATCTGTTGGATAATAACGCTAGGGTCAGAGAATTATTGCCTAAAAAAAACGCTAAATGACCACGAAGCCGCGCAGCATGTTACCCGTCTCGGTAAAAAGTTCTATAACAATCATTCGGCCGTTTTATTGCGTAAACGTCACACCAATAGATTACTGAATAATTTCCCTACAGGATCAGATCCCTTTCCACAAGTTCTGTGACTTTCTAAACTAATACAGCCGCTTTTCTTGCGCTTTTTCAAAATCTTATTTGACTGACCTATTTACCACATATAAAAATCTCGCAAGGCCATGACCTTTGGGTTCATACCCACGCGGTCTTTCGACTGTGTGAAGCCAGTGAAGCTTGCAGATGTGACGTCAAGATATCGAGGCCGGGCGAAACTTGTATTCTGTCGAAAATAGGTCAGTTAGTCAGGGCAAATTTTGAAAAAGTGAAAGAAAGGCGGCCGTATTAGTTTAGAAAACGACAGAACTTGTGAATAGGGGTTTGATCATGTAGGGAAATTATTCAGTAATCCATTGGTGTGAGGTAAGCGCAGCAATAAAACGGCCGGATGATTTTTATAGAATATTTTTATCAAGGGTACCAGGGCGTCTTCCTGGTCGCCGTCATCTAGCGTTTTTGAGCGATAATTCTCTGACCCTAGCCAAAGACATTTTATTAAAAAAAACCTATGATGTCGTCGTTGGCCTAGGGTCAGACGAAGCTTGGACTAAGGCTGTTGCTTTGCTGATTGGCTGAAACACGATTCGTTCCCATGTGTACCAGTGGTATCTAAAAATGAAATACCTCTAGTTTGAGCGAGGATGAGGATATTAGAGCGTTCAGAGCATTTTGATTAAAGGGTTGATATTTGGATTGATATTGGGGTGATAGATGGAGTGAAGTAGATGATACTGAAGATACTCTTATCCTCCTTATACCCGAGAATTAACGCTCGGGCAATACGCTCTGCAGGGTTTCAAAATAACAGGGCTAAAACGAAAAACAAATATGTGGAAATGGTTGTTTATCTAATTTCCACTTATGTCTATACTTTAGTATAGGTTTTCGGGTATGCGGTTTATCCAGACCAAATGGCAATCGCTTCGAGAAGCGTCAACGCTGTTGTATATTTATGCAACACCAGCATTTTAACATGGTCTTCCGGTACCGGTACTCTTTGTTTTCATTGTTCGGTGACATATTACCAAAACGTTCCGCGTACGATATATATATGGTGTATTATTGTGACAGAAAACAGCAATTAATTCATATCATCTTGAAGGCCTAGTCGACGAAGTCAACATTTATATATAACGTTCAGGTTGACAGGTGATACATCGGTTTTGCTGATAGACACTAGTTAATGCATGGTGATATAATGGTTCATCGTTCTTGGTGAACTTGGTTATTTCTGGTAGTTCAGCAGTTATCGTTTTATAAAGCCATTCTCCATTTGTGTTAAAGTAGTTCTTCACTGGCGATGAAGTAGTTCTTCACTGGCGATCAAATAGTTCTTTAATGGCGATAAACTAGTTCTCGACCGAGGACTAAGTAGTTGTTCATTGACGATAACTTTGTTCTTCACTGGCGATAAAGTAGTTTTACAGTTCTTCACTGGCGATCAAGTAGTTCTTCATTGTTGATGAAGTAGTTCTTCACTGGCGATCAAATAGTTCTTTAATGGCGATAAACTAGTTCTTGACCGAGGATTAAGTAGTTGTTCGTTGACGATAACATTGTTCTTCACTGGCAATAAAGTAGTTCTTCATTGGCGGCAAATTACTTTTTCACTAGAGATAAACTGGTTCTTCATTGACCATACCTTAGTTCTTTGCTGGCGATAAAGTAGTTCTATGCTGGTGATAAAATATTCTTTCAGAGCAATAAAGCACTTTTTCACTGGAGATGAAGTAGTCTTTCACTTGCGACGAAGTAGTTCTTCATTGGCGACAAAGTAAATCTTCATTGGTGATAAAGTAGTTCTCCATTGGCAATTAAGTAGTTTTTGACTGCCTATAAACAGTTCTTCACTGGCAATACAGTAGCCGTTTACTGGCAATAAAAGTAGTTCTTCACTGGCGACAATGTAGTTTTTCGTCAGCAACAAAGTAAATCTTCACTAAAGATAAAATATTTCTCCACTGGCGATAAAGTAGTTATTGACTGGCGATAAAGTAGTTATTTACTAGCGATAAAGAAGACCTTCAATGACGATGAAATGTTTCTCCACTGGCGAGGGATTGGTTCTATATTGGTGGTGAAGATCAATTATTTCTTGGTTTATCAGTAGGATTTGACCGATGGTAAAGTAGTCCTTCATTCATAAAAGAAAGCAGTTCTTCGCGGAGGAAAACTTGTGACTATCATTTAATAAGATAGTTCTTCGTTGTGGTTTTTCATTAGTAGTAAATAAAATAGTTCTTATTTTATATTAGAGTAGCTCTCCAATACATTTGCAATCCAGGCTTGTGTTCAGGAAAATACGAAAACAGAACTAGTATTTGGGGAATAAAGTGGATAGCAGAGTAGGCCTATGACACCATTATATAGCCCTATTTTTGTGAAAGCTGCGCGATTTAATTGTTTAGGCCAAGACTAGTAACCCTTCATACAGATGTATACCAATCTGTTTATTGTGATACTATTCCAGGAAAGTGTTCCGAGCTAAAACCACACTGTTCGAGCTAAAACCGCAAGCTGTAGACTCCAGGCAGAACAAAAGTGTTTTGTTTCTGGTGGTCACGTAATTCCATTTTTAGCAGAATTTGTGCCCTCTATGCGTCACAGATATTTCGGTGTCATTAAAGCTGAAATCTGTTGGAATAGGGGTGGTACGATGCCTCAGCATAGCTTAACTCACGTCATTATCTTCAGATTGAGGATAAACTAAAGTCAATTAATAATTGGCTTAACGCGATACTCGATGACCAGAGAGTAATACGAATGTGTTTTCACTGCCATACTGGAAATCATAGGTCTAACCACAATGTGGTATCAGGGGTAACTATTACTGCCATATGTCGGTCTTTGCTGTATTTGTTTTGCCGTTTAACACCCCTGTGGTGAGAGCGGCACGTGTCTGGTGTCATGCTTGGGAAATAAATAAATATCCAATAACTTGCGTGGAATTTGCTCAGCAATTGAGGATTTGTAGATTTCAATCAGTTTATTCCTCAGGCCCGTGTCGGGCATAAGAGGTTACATAAGAAATTACAAATATTACATGGCGGATGGCATGAAGGTGAATAAATGATAGATGAAATACAGTAGATATAGTAATTATAATCCTCATTTATCATGTCATCGTTGGAGGAGCGGTGGATAAAACAGTTACTCTTCTTGTATTAATTTTACAAATTGCACAAGTCCCATAATAACACCATTTTTGCGATTGGTGAATAAATTTTGTAAACCATAAGAAAGCTTATTTCTAGAAAAATGGTAAGGTTTCTTTTTTGTTATGAATGTATTAAAGTGCACATAGACACATTGAGCTGATTGTAGTCACAGTGTGCTGATTACAGTCACAATGAGCTGATTACAGTCACAATGAGCGGATTGTTGTCACATCTCAGGATGTAGTCTACCAGTCTCAAATGTGTACAGGGGTGGTCTCTCATCTCATCTGCGAATTTGCTAGGGATCGTTTCAAAAGTAAATTATGACTGATTTTCCTTTCTTCGTCGTCTGCGAGAAACTTTCTAGCTGCCATGTTGTATCATCGGGGAAGGAGATATCTCAGGACAATCCTCGCTCTCAAAAATAGAGTAAACACTTGTACAGGAGTGATCTGTCTCATTTTCATGCATGGGAACCATTGAAGAAATTCATTCGGAAAAGATAGATAGATAGACCAGCGCATGCAGTAAGTCCACTTCGCGTTAAAATGAAGGACTGGACATTGGTCATCCGCTTGCCTCCCCTGTTCTCTTGTCAGACAATCCCAAATGGTAACATAAAGAGAAAAGCTCAAAATATCTTTGTCATTTCGTAATGATCTTTGTCTAAGCCACTGTTTGATGATAATGCACCCTTAGACAATATATCCTTAAATGATCACAGCCAGAAAAAAAGGTGACAATTATCACGCCAAGGTGATGAGTTAGAGCCATCACACTTTTTATGATCTATAAAATGATGGCCATCGCCTCTGATGAGTGTTGAGCAATGATTGTAAATTTAGGTCATCACCTTTTAAGGGCGATGAAGCGGAATCATCACACTTAAAAGGCGATGGCCGTCACCATCTAAAGGTGATGGCTCTAACTCATCACCTTTTCGGGGTGATGTCCAGGTCTGGTCACCATTAGAGACTGATTGGCCATCACCTTTTTTCTGGCTGTGATCATTTACCAGAATCGGGATTGACACCCTTCAATTAAAGAGTATACAAACTCAAAAGGCAAGTTGTCCATAATTGATCATCAGCGAATTCAGAAATATAGAATCAGAACTTGATTTTTCAGTTTGAATTCCGGCAAAGGTTCACAGTAATATTAACATGGATTAGGTTATCCACAACTGTTCCTATGAATAATGCCTGCGGTTAATAGTCACAGGTCACGTTCGATGATCTTCATGGAGTACAACCCGTACCGTATAAACGATCACCCTGATGCTCCTTCCCAGATATTTTCTGGAAGCTAACTCCTTCTTCGCTACGCCGTTTTCATACCAAACCCCACCTCGCCCATAGTACGATTAACGCCATGTTGTGTATTTTGGGGGTCAATACGCATGCGCAGTTCGACAGAAATACACAACATGGCGTCTACCGTAATATCGGCGGGGTGGATGTCGGTGTGAAAACGGCCTGTGTACAGTTAATCATCAGCGTTATCGAGTGGTCAAAGCGAGAAAAAGTTGAATCTACAGTACTCGTTGATTGGCTGGACCTCATCAAGAACAAGTCGTTGAAACAGTCCGCCATATTGACAGTAGTACCCTTTCCCAAGCAAAACAAGTACTGAGAAACCTAGCAATCTCCAGAGTAAATTCTTCATAGTCCCAGCAGACAAAGCTCCGAATAAGATAATATTCATATGTAAATATTACTATTACCAGGTGCTGGTTAAGGAATTGAGTATAAGCTCACCATCACCGAATACGTCTACTTACTCCTAAACAGCATTTACTCTGGAAGATTTATTTAACAATCACAAAACCTTTCTCAAGGAAATAGGTATTTGTCTTCCATTCACTCTTAACGATATACCGAAAGTGTACTGGACTGCCAATATGCATAAATCACCATACAAAGCTAGATTCATAGCTGGTTCTAAAAGCTGTACCACCAAGCTTCTTTCAACCCTGTTGAAGACGGCCTTCAGGAGGTAAAAACATTTTGGGAAAGGTATTGCACCACTATTTCTAAGACATTGAATGCATGTGGATATTGAAAAACTCAAAATATCTTTCAGAAGAACTTGATGCTAAAGGACAAATACCATACGGACATGTATTCACATGGGATTTCTCGACTCTCTATACTACAATCCCTCATCAGGACCTTATTGACCGTCTTAGTTCATTAATAGGATCGGTGTTCAAGAAAATTATTCTTCAACTCTACTACATACAAGAGATATCATTCATGGGATATTTCTTTGTTTATAGAGTTGCTTGAATTTCTCAATAATATTTATGTGAAATTTGGCAATACAATATATCAACAGCATATAGGTATTCCAAAGAGTACTAACTGTGCACCCCATTTGGCTTATGAATATGACTAGAAAGTGGGCCTTCTCTCTCATCGACTTTACGACAAAAGAGATGATTACGACATCGTAAACTATCCCTATCGGGGCAGTAATAGGGATAGTGCATATGGCGTATACATGTCTCGCCTAGTAGCATTTGCAGTTCCTGTGTTACATATGACGATTTTAATCAACGTCACAAAACATTGTTATAGAAACTTTAAAACAGGGCTATATCATCAAGCGCCTCCATTCGAAGTTTCTCAAATTTAGCGATATATATCGCATGCTGATAGCAAAGTACGAGCGAAGCGTACAAGATCTATGGCGGTACGTTTCGTGAATTGTTTCTAATTCCGCTTAACCTGGGTTGTGGGCCGCATGAACCCATGTATTTCAAGATCCTCATAGTGTTCATATGAACATCCACAATCAAAGCGTGACTGAGATACATCTTGCAACGATAAGCATATGGATTAAGAATACTGATCAGCTATATGGATTTGATATTTTGGAACATCGTGATGTCTTGCTAGCATCATTGAAAACTGTTTGCCGCTTCTCTCTTGCAGGAAACTAGCCTAGAGTTATGTAAACTATAATTTATTCGTTTAGTTTGGTGCTAATGCTATTATATGAATTAGGTCTTTGGATTATGGACGCAGAAATTCTTTAATGGACGACGGCTGAATATTGAATGGATGAGAAGAAGCTTGTATTGGAAAAGTTAATAAAAGCGACAACCGTGGAGAAGGAGTTAGCTTCCAGAAAATAACTGGTAAGGAGCATCAGGTTGATCATTTATACCGCATATGTTGTACTGCATGAAGATTAACGAACGCGACCTGTGACTATCAACCACAGGCAGTATTGATAGGAACAGTTGTGGCTAGGATTAGGCTTTCGTCATATCCAGATCAACCGTCCAAATATCAACCTGTGTCACTGAGATAAAGCAAGCGGACTTTTATTAACATGTCCGTGAGCATTCTTGGTTCTCAAGGATGCTGCTGTGTTACAGGAGCGCAAAATGGAGACTTCAAACTTTATATAATAAGTGCAAGCATCCTCATTCCATGGAAAACACTTCTGGTGTTTCGAGGAATAAATTGTGCGGTGAAGTTTTCCGAGATCGACCCTTGCCGGTACAGTACGCCTTAAGCAACAAATGGTTTATAAGACGCACGTGGCCTGTTGCTTTTCTTAGGTTGACTCACGCTGTCTTGAAGTGAGAAATAACATAATTCACCTTCGGTCATTTCAACCTGACACTGTCTCTATTGTATAGCTGATGCAAAACAATACCACTCACGTACACACGCGCCTGGGGTCAGACCACAATAGGAACAGAAAAAACATGAACAATTCCACTTAAGAATTGACAGTCTATCAGAAGAGATAGGGGCTTGCACAAGCTGCCGAAAATATGGAAGCACAATACAGCAGTTATGTATTCCATCTCTCTTTTAACATTACCACCGTGTTATTGGCCTTTGCTTCAAAGATAGCTTGTTTCTCCGAGGTGTATTTCGCCAAATTTTGCAGCTTTTAACGTTCTGAGCGACATGAGAATAAACAGGCCTCCTCCATATACTCAGGGCGAAAAATCTTCCCTTGAAACAAGGATCCAAAATTAACCTAACCACACATGTACAGCTTCCCCAACGGTTATTCCCAGTAAAGTGTCGACCTGTTAAGTTCCATATCAACCAAGCCAGCTGATTACTAGGCATATGGGACGATTGTAAAGGGATCCATTTGTTGCGTTTTGACTTTCCATTCAAATATTTTTGCCAAGAACAAACAGGTTTATCTGTCTTTATTCGGATTCATCACGGTACTAGATATCAGAGCCTATGCAGAGCCTATGCATGGTGTACTTGCAAACTTATTTGATTTTAATTCACAAATAACTGTATTTTTCTGCTATATAAAGCAGTTTCCATGAGAGCCCAGTCTGACCTGGTGATCTAATGTGGCGTTGATCAAATTTGTCAGGCAGCTAGAAAACATTGATATTAGGAACGCCCCCTTGATTATGGTTTTGAGCTAAACACTCCAGATATCAAGCCACCACCTGTTTTATTACTTTGAGGAAATGTTAAGTGAGCAAAACCATTGGTGGGAACGAAGTAATTCATCACGCCCCGCTCCTCCCCCGATCTACGATAGCAAGTGGATCAGTCCATTTTCGCAGATCACAGAGACCACGTGTCTTACAGCTCCGTTTGGAAATTAAATACTCATGGGATGGGGTCACTGGATCAACCATCTCGCTAGGGGTCTAATAATACCCCAGCCACCAATCAGACTTTTGGACAGGATTCCCGGCCGCGCGCACATCGCCGGAAGTGACATCATATATAGTAAAATAGATGTTTGCCGAACATTTCGATTACTTTTCAAGTCTGCATAATACCTCTGTTGACCTAGCGGTAAAAAGAATTATCTGGAGATTATTTTCCCTGGTTATCTGGACAGAGCATATGAAAAGTAGTTCGCTCATGTACAAAACTGAAGGAGTTGTTCGGTCGGATTCAAACTGAACCGTTTGTACGTGGGTTTTCCCCTATACGTCATAGCAACGTAGTAAAGCTCAACTTCCGCTACTGGCCGCAGGGACATAAGTGGTGTGAGCCTGTGAAACGGAGCATGCGCTGTGGGGAGGTTGTCACTGGATGCGACTATTGGCCGGATTTTCTAAGATCCTACTAGCGCCATGTATGACTGAGAGCGCTCATACACATGTACCTAGGATGTTAACATATTAATATTGAGAAAGTAGCATAGTCAAAGTTCATTCGAATATCATATCTGGAAAACGAGAAAGCAACATGGTCCATTTGAGCTTCCATATATTTGGAAGATGATAACCAGGAGACGCACCATCAAGAGGGTCAGGTCATTAGTGAGAAACAAAGGACCAGGCATTGTCTGCCATTCCCTACTAGTAATTGTCCGGAAGACATAACCTGCTTGAGTTGTTGATAGTCGTAGTTTATAGTGTACGTTGTGGTGTAATTCTCGGTGGTGAACTGGTACTCTTAGTTTTACCACTCCAGACATTTTTCAGAAATTTGAAATAAAATTGTCCATAGTTTTAGTAATTATTAATGCATACAAGCTAACTGTTCGAGCAAATTCGACCCTGATTCGGCAAACAAACAACTGTTGTGGTCCCAATGGCTTGAAAAGTTCCAATTATCAGAGCATTAACCATCAATTCTTACCCGCTTTTCCGAGTAGGATAGACCTCGAAGAATACGAAAGGGGAATTGTAGCTGATATAAGTGTACGGTACAATTTTCCTGGAATAGTAATTCGCCGTACCCATTTCCATTCTTTAATCGAGCCGTGTCTACTCGCATGGGAGATCAAAGCTATAAGACAAGGCGTATTAGTGTGTGAAGTACTTCTTGTGTTGCATAAATTGTTCTCGTGGTCAAATACACATGCGGTTACACATATTGCGCACTTCTGATAAGCAATTGTGTAGAGGTACAATTCTGTACTCACCGAATTGTATGGTCCTATGCGTCCGTCCGTCCGACCTAATGGGCAACATGCTGCGACGCAAAACACACAAGAGAATATATCTGCCTCGCAATGTCGCATGTGATTATCGATGTGGCGATGCTGCCCCGATCTTATCGATATATTGTCCACATTGTTTATTGATCTTTATCGGGACCAGGAGGGGGAATGTCAATGATGCAGGCAAGACATCATGGTGTCCCAAAATATCAAATCTGTATCGCTGATCAGTATTTTTAATCCATAATATTTTCTTTTAAAATTCGTATGATGTATCTCAGTCACGCTCTGATGTATCTCAGTCAGGCTTTGATTGTGAATGTTCATATGAACACCATTAGGATATTGAAGTACACACGGCCCCTAGCCTCGGGATAAGCGGCATTAGACACAATTAAACACATCACGTCATAAATCGTGTACGCGGCGCTCGTACTTTGCTATCAACATGCGATATGACACACTTGATGATATAGCCCTGTTTTACACGTTTCTGCAATAATTGTTACGTTGATTAAAATCCTCACATTTCACACAGGATCTAGCAAAAGCTGAAAGGTGAGATAAGTATCAGCCACATGCAGGTTTCACTGGAATATTACTGTCCAGAAAGGGATAGTTAACGATGTCAAGATTGTAATCATCAGAGAGAACGCCCGCCTAATTTTTATATATAGGTCTAAATATGTGACGCTAGGGCTAGCCTAATTCCTTTAAATTCAGTGATGGCAGATATATATCTTTCACTGCCTCGTTTATATAGCGATTATCCACAGCCAAAAGGTGATCTATATAGCGTATGGTGAATGAAAATGATTGGGCTTTGAAGTGATCGGTTTTTTTAAAGCATCTGCATGTAGACGTATATGAGAACACATATAAGTCAGCCAAAGTGTTGCACAGTTAGTACCCACTGGAGTACCTATAGTGTTGTCAACTTGATATATTGTGTTGCCAATGTTCACTTATATAATATTAATGATAAATTCAAGCAATAATAAACATCCCATGAATGATATCCCTTGTATGTAGTAGAGCTAAAAATGCATTATGGGTTCTGATACTAATATATCGGCAATCAGTATTCTTGGACACCGATACTATATTGTATTAACGATCGATCAGGCCCTGACGACGGATTATTGTATATAGATATACGTCAATGTGCCTTTAGGGCCATCCTATTTCCTTCAAATTTAGTGAAGGTGGATATATATCCTCCACTGCGTCAAATGTTTAGCGATTATCCACAGCCATAAGGTCGTCTATTTAGCGTTTGGTGAATGAGAAGGAACGGGCGTTGAACTGATCGGTTTTTGAAAGCGTCTGCATATGGTCATATTCAAAAGAGAATAGATATAGGTCAGCCAAAACGGGTGTACAATTAGTACCCATTGGAATACTTATATACTGTTGATATATTTTGTTGCCAAATTCCACCTAGATTATATTAATGATAGATTCAAGGAACTCTATAAATAAGAGAAACATTCCATGAATGATATCCCTTTTATGTGGTAGAGCTAAAAAAGTGCATTATGGCCTCTGATTCTTATATATCGGCGATCAGTTTTCTTGGACACCGACACTACATTGTATTAACGATCAATAAGTCCTGATGAGGGATTGTAGTATGGAGAGTCGTGAAATCCCATGTGGATACATGTCTGTACGGTATGTGTACTTTAGCATCAAGTTCTCTCGTAAGACATTTCGAGTTTTTCAATATCCAAATGTATCAAATGCCAGAGTTTTAGAAATAGTTGCGCAATACCTTTCCCAAAATGTTTTTACCCCTTGGAGAGCCCTTGTTAACAGTGTTGAAAGAAGCTTGGTGCAGCTCGTAGAAACAGCTATGAATCTAGCTTTGTATGCGTTTTATGCATTTTTGGGGGTCCGTTACACTTTTGGTATGTCGTTATGAATGGTTGGAACATAAATACCTCTTTCATTGAAATACGTTTTCTGGTTGTTAAACCACATTTCAGCAGTAAATTCAGTTTGAGAGTAAGTACACGTATTTCTTGATGGTGTCTTTGTACTCAATTCCTTAATCAGCACAGGTAATTTTCCCATCTGATCCAATCATTTCTGTTTAAAAACGTCAATGGTCACTGTACCCTTTCTCTCTTCAGTGAGGGGGTTGTATTTAACGTCGTTTCCAACAATTTGTCAACCATAACACGACGGCACCTACATGTGCCAGGACACGAGAGTACCCACAGTTCTTATCTGATCAGCCCGGCTACTGCACTCGGTCACCCATCCAAGTATTGACCGGGCTCAACATTGCTTAACTTCGGTTACTTGGCGTATTAATGACCCTGTGGACATATTTCCTCAAGTTTACATAATTTGTTTGCTTGTATTTTACAGTGGAACAGATATATGGGAAGGAATGTCCACCGGACGCTCCGCAAAGGGCTATGCAGTGTGTGGCTAGTTTTAGCGGGGCACGACCCAATAATGAAAACATCCTGAGTGAATGGGACTTCGACAGGATTGAAGAATTGTGCAGGTAAAGAGTCCCAGATTTATTTGGTCCTGCTGTCGTTTTTGTATGACTAAAAAATAAATAAATCCACGTGTACAGCAGAATAGACTCAGTCCCAAGTATAGCCCAAAATACAATGTGTCAATGATTAGTACTTTGGAAGGAGAACAAATTATTCGGTAGATTTCGTATTCTTGGCCACTAGACTAATCTTTTGATAGCTTCCCCTACTGAATGCATAGAATATTTTCATTTGGCAAGGTCATCATGTAGGTAATAAATCATCACGTTCACATGTTATTCTAAAGATGCGTCTGAATGTATCAGGAAAATACCCGAGATATCGAGGTCGTGAATCAAGGTGATTAATGAAAGCCTTCATTATCCGACGCTTATTGGTTCGACTTGTGTGATGAGCCACACAAACGGCGTGGTAGATATGAATCGCGAAGTATGCAGTTTGTCACCTATTGTGTTCAAATGAATTAGAGAACTATTTCTAGAAAAAAGTGCGACAAGCGACAAATAGAAATCCCTCTGAAACAGTTGAGGGATATTCAACCAGGATCAGTTTATTCAGGGTAATCTGGAATATTAATTTATTCTATAAAGAGTTACCTTTGAGGGCGGTACAATTTTGGCAGGGCTATCGATATACAGGAACCACAATTGTTCTTCTCGCGCCCAATGTGATAGCCGTGAAAGCCTAGTAGCTCTAGTGTGACATTGAAATTATGTATGACAAAGCTTTTCTGTGTGAAATTATTTAGTCTTATTCCATATTAATTGGTTCTTATTGCTATTGTGTGTATTTTGTAGTGATGGCACATTTACCAGAGCGATCGACTGTGCTCAAAATATAATAGACAGTTGTGAGAATCATCCCGAACTGAAGGGTTACTTAGGGAAATATCTGGACATGTCCCGGATGACAGACGGTGTTAACCATCTATGTACTCATCAAAAGTCAGGTAAGGAAACTCACTTTAGTTGAGGAGGAGACAATGGGCCTAGTAATGAGGGGTTCGGGGTGTGTGTGTTGGTTAAGGAGGGGGTTCTACCATAGGTGTAACATTCTCCTAGGATGGTCTGAACAGTCAGAGAGGGTCATTGTGGAAAATATTTTTCTGAATGAGAAACCTCCAAAATTACCAAGCTGCAAATAAAAAATAATGTAAATAACAACAGTGCATTCTGAAAATGATCCACCAGGAGAAAATCATGACTTCGCCCATTGTCATAACAGAAATTCACGAAGAAATGCTGTTTCTTCTTGTTCATCAGTGTCTGTGAGATTTTGTCCCTAGCTACATACGAACAATATGCGAACAAATAAAGAGATGATGGAAAGAAGACCTGTCTATGTGAATTATTGGGAACTGTTAGTCTGGTCACTATGATTAAAGGCTTATGCAGGAGAACTGAAAAACAAATAGGATTCAGCTTGGCGAAAATCGGCTTACCAGTGACTCCACAGAATATGGAACAGAACATATTTCACTCCATTACATTGAAGCACGAACAGAATGGATATACTGTATTTGGAAAACTCGATCTATTTAACCACAATTATTAATCCTATCTGGCCTGGAAGGGGAGGGCATTATGGCCCCGCTCTGCCAGGGGAGGGCGTTATGGCCCCGCTCTACCAGGGGAGGGCGTATGACCCTGCTCTACCAGGGGAGGGCGTTATGGCCCCGCACTACCGGGGGAGGGCGTTAAGGCCCCGCTATACCTGGGGAGGGCGTTATGGCCCCGTTCTACCAGGAAAGGACGGTATGGCTCCGCTCTACCAGGGGAGGGCGTTATGGCCTTGCACTACTGGGGGAGGGCGTTATGGCCCCGCTCCACCAGGGGAGGGCGTTATGGCCCCGCTCCACCAGGGGAGGACGTTGTGGCCCCGCTCCACCAGGGGAGGGCGTTATGGCCCCACTCCACCAGGGGAGGGCGTTATGGCCCCGCTCTGCCAGGGGAGAGCGTTATGGCCCCGCTCTATCGGGGGAGGGCGTTATGGCCCCGCTCTACCAGGGGAGGGCGTTATGGCCCCGCTCTACCAGGGGAGGGCGTTATGGCCCCGCTCTACCAGGGGAAGGCGTTATGGCCCCGCTCCACGAGGGGAGGGCGTTATGGCCTCACTATACCAGGGGTGGGCGTTATGGTTCCGCTCTACCAAACTTTTCACCGCAGCTCCGGAGGAAAGAGAACAAGAGAGATTCTTATTGATGTCACTTTGAGACTATTTGCAAAATCACAGGTTCCAAGAATCATAGGAAAATTCAAATGGAAAAATCGGTCCAAAAAATAAGCAAAACATGGATTCCGGCGAGATGACGTCACTGTGACGTTATCATGGCGGCCATCTTAGACATTTTCTTGCATAGAGCTTGACCCATATATATAGTATGGAAAGTTTCAGCCTTCCACCACAAGGGGTAACAAAAATAAGTAGGAAGTGGGGTGCGAAATGTCCCCTTCCTCCACCCAGGTGGGGTTAATATATAAATAGATTGAATTTTTTGTGCATTGGTAATGTTGAAAACAGTTGCAAAACCCATTTGATATGATTTTGTGCGAAAGTGGTTGTCCTAGCATCTGTGCCTGACACAGCCCTAACAAAACATAATTTAACATTTATGCGCATCGAAAACCAGATATACGCTTGACTCGATATTAAACGCGCAGTTTGTGTAATTGCTAAGGTTTTTTCTGTAAGTAAGTAGCACAGGGGCTATAATATCAAGAATATGCGAATGTATGCATGACGGCATTAATATTAACAAGATCAATGGCGATGTCTGATTAACGTCACTTCCTGGAGAATGACGTGACTTCTGATAACCTTTCAACATTCTTGTGAATTCGATGAATGTATTTGTTGTGACGTGACACCCGATGGAATATCACAAATATGAAATATTTGCAAATCTGGGCGAATCAAACCGTCTATCAATACTGTATGTAGCAATGCTGTACTCGCGAGAAATAATCACGTGTGTTGCCATTGAAGTTGCTGACATCCCATAACCCCTATCCATGCGTGGTCATCACGGTGTTAACACTGGCCTTATTAACGCGTAAGTCGATTCCATGTTGACATCTACAAACGTCTGCACATTGCCAAATATCTCCAAACTTGGAGAGAATTGTTATGATATCAATGATATAAGAGTTGTCCTCTACTGACGGTTTATCGATCCTCGCATTGGCTGATGAACTAATTGAGTGACATAACTAGTCATTGACCGACTCTTCAGCGGTTCATAGACGTCAAAATAGTCAGGGTTTTTTCTTGCGGAATTGAGTTTTTTCTAATCAATATTCAGCTTTACTACCATTGTTCCTTAGAAGTTGTTTTAATCTGATTGTTCTATAATTATCATGTTTGTTTATTGTTATATCTCGCGTATCAATGTTTTAGTTCCGTTTTGTTTTGTTGTGTTTTGCATTTGTATATGATTGGTCACCAAGACCACCGTAACCAATTGTGGTACACACATATGCACATAAAATGAGCCGCGATTGAATTGAATTTAATAAACGACGCTTTGAAACACTGCTGAAAGCAGCGAAACTAGTTAGCAAAGTATGTTCATATAAATACTATCAGTACCCCACATTAATATATAAATCTGTTTTATTCTCTTTCAGATTTCATCAATCACATTGAATGCATACAGAAGCAGCGTCCGTTTGTGAAAAAGTGTGCTGAGGCAGAGTTAGCCGAGCTCCACACCAAAGTTAGCGTACTAGAAGGAGATATGGAGAAAATATTACAAGCCGGTTGCGAGTAAGTTGATCCACTGGATTATCATATCTCATGTGTTCCCGGATATTCCTTCGCTTAGAACAACTGGCACCAATGTCGACTTATTCCATTTTCAGTGTTTTGTAAATTTGCATACATGTAGGACTACATACAAATAAAACTGTATCGACACAAACGTCTGAATCTTGGCATGGTCGGTTAGACAGATCGAAGGTCAAGGTCACAATGCTTGAATAATTAATCAACCAGCCTCGTGCGGACAGTGGGTTATCTTGAGTCATGCTCCAATAATATTCATGAAAGTGCTAAGGTATGTTACCCATCAGTTTCCGAATATGTCTATCGAGGGACTTTTCGAATACCGGTACCAAATATCCAATCAGATTATGTGATTCCCATTTTCTGTCTGTCGATTCAGGCCCAGTTAACCAATCAATGGACAGAACCAACTCTTCCTGCTTATCTTCCGTTCCCATCGCGCATATCTCCCATCAGGAGGTTACAAAGTCAAAGGCCAAGGTCACAGTATATTTCGATATTGTATATGATAGCGGTTATTGGATAATATTTTAAGTTATACTTCATCTGATTTCACGACAGTTCGGAGCAGGCTCTTAAATTGACCATGTGGATCAAACGAAGCCTGTGGCTATAGGAGTTGAATGAACGATCCTGGTTTATTGCAAGAGAGAAGCGGTCAACCGTTGTCAATTATGCCGGCAATATCATGATTTTCCATAATGATCACGGGGGAAAAAAAAGAAGAAAGTAGTTTAGATGTTAGGGCTTAGGTGTTATATTATAACAGAATAGTTAAAAGGTCAGGAGATAGTTTTACAAATCTCGCTTATATAACTGTCATGTTCATAATATATTTCTTATCATATAGATCTCATAGAATAATAAAAAAAAATAGATGAGGTTGACGGTGTTTATCATCCTGATCTGTTTCTACGGACATCTTCCATATTGGCTGTTTATATTTATATATGTTCAATCTATGATTCTATTAATTTCATCATTTGAAAATGTCGTTTCAGTGTTCTCTTATTCGACAAAGTCTTTAATTCGGTCCAGATACAATAATTAAGAATCTTGCTGCTACAGTGGTCTTTTATTTGATACAACAGTTGCTCGATCCATTCCATTGTTGTATTCAATATGGTCGCTAGTAGTAGGGAAAGGCTATTTAAACCCGCATTTTGCCGGGAAAGGTAACTCTGTTTGCACTTTTTTGATTTTTGACAAATTTCGGGTTATCTCCCTTGATTCGAACATTTGCGTGTTTTCACAACATAAATAAATAAATAAATAATGGGCATGTATTCTTCCGCGGTGATGCGGTCTGGCGGTGATGCGGTCGCGGGAAAAAGCTTCCGCGGAGAAAAAGTAGTCCCCAGACTTCAAATGCGCTGCATGGCCCGATTGGGTCGAGTGAGGTATCAAAGTGAAGCATTCGTGAAGGGGCATCCAGTCATGGGTGGGTGCATGTAAAATTAGGATTTTTTCCCGAAACTATAAAAAGCGGAACACGGACTTTACCCCTAAAATAGGGGAAAACACCTATCAACCCTAGCCAAAAGGGCTAATATCGGTCCCCGGGCTTATTGGGACCTGCCTATCAAGTCAATGGGGTGGGTGCATGTAAAATTAGGATTTTTTCCCGAAACTATAAAAAGCGGAATACGGACTTTACCCCTAAAATAGGGGAAAACACCTATCAACCCTAGCCAAAAGGGCTAATATCGGTCCCCGGGCTTATTGGGACCTGCCTATCAAGTCAATGGGGTGGGTGCATGTAAAATTAGGATTCTTTCCCGAAACTATAAAAAGCGGAATACGGACTTTACCCCTGAAATAGGGGAAAACACCTATCAACTCTAGCCAAAAGGGCTAATATCGGTCCCGGGCTTATCGGGGCCTGCCTATCAAGTCAATGGGGTGGGTGCATGTAAAATTAGGATTGTTTTCCGAAAATATAAAAAGCGGAACTCGGACTTTACCCCTACAATAGGGGTCTGTATTATACAATATAAGGGAAAATGCCTGTATGGGGGGAGGGGTGGTCAATTTTGTTTGTGGGTGTTACTATGGATTGTGGGGTCTCGTTTTTCTCGTCTCGCCGAGAAAAACACAATGGGAGGGGTCCCGGAGCGAACCGGTGATATTTTTGGAAAAAGTCACCGAGGTCTGTATATAGGCTCATACTGGCTATATGGGGGAGGGGTGGTCAATTTTTTGTGTGGGTGTTACTTTGGATTGTGGGGTCTCGTTTTTCTCGTCTCGCCGAGAAAAACACAATGGGAGGGGTCCCGGAGCGAATCGGTGAAATTATTGAGGAAAGTCACCGAGGTATGTATATAGGCTCATACTGGCTATATGGGGGGGAGAGGTGGTCAATTTTTGTTGTGGGTGTTACTATGGGTTGTGGGGTCTCGTTT